>JAJJWX010002990.1:0-21206 GCA_023529315.1 Papaver bracteatum | reverse complement strand
TGATGAGTGCCAAATATTGCATATTCATACACCTTTTCATTGGCACTTAACTCATCTTTCGCGCTTCAAAGTCATATATTATCCCAAATTCGGCATTTTTACCATTTTCAAGAATAAATATTTGTATTAATTAATTTTGTGTTTTTAAGTACTAAATAAAGCTTGGAAGAATTGAGAAGACAAAAAGAAGAAAGTTGGAAGTGTTGCAACCCGTTCGCGCATTAGTGGCAACTTTGTTTACAATACATGGGATTAAACTACCCATAATCCAAAACCCATGATCCAAAACCCAAGACCCAAATCCATTTCCACCTCACCACCATTGGATTCCAAAACATCCACCTCACCCCATTGGATTCCAAAACATCCACCTCACCACCATTGGATTCCAAAACATCCACCTCACCACCATTGGATTCCAAAACATCCACCTCACCCCATTGTATTCCAAAACATCCATCAAGTGAGAAAACATGTTTTGTTGAGTAAATAATTGCCAAAATTCGAATCCAAGTGAGAGAGAATTTTTGTGTATAAATAGAGAGGGTTATTGTGTTGAAAAATCATCCAAGAATAGCTTGTTCATGTTAGTTTATCAAATTTAAGTTTTGTTGTAATGTTCTTCATGTTCTAGTTTCATTTACTAGGGTTTAGATGAAGCCCTAATCTCATTGGTATGTATTCATATCTTGTATCTTGTTCTTGAAAGTTTAGAATTGTTTAAAGATATAATTTAATCCAAGTTTTTCAACATCTTGCTCTCACAATGTATGCCATGTATCCATTGTAGTTAGAATATCTCTATGTTGATTATGCTACAACTCATGCTTAACCAAATATTGATCTTTAGATTAGTTGTGCTTAATTAGACAATTAATGCTTTGGAGAAATACTTTAGTTGTGATTAAATTATCCATTGGAGAAACACCTTAGTTATACGGTAGACTTGAATCTACTATAAGGACAAGAATAATATTACAAGTTGAATGCATATCATAGGTTATTGGTGGATTTGAATACCCTAGTATCCATATTATCATTGTTTACATATCTTGATATTTGCATCTTTTACTTTTATTATTTCAGTCACTTGAAAATCATATCGTCGTATCGACAAAAACAAACCCCTTTTGGTTACTCTCTGAATCAGGATTTAGAATCAACTTCTACACTCTCCAAGTCTCTGTGGTTCGACCTGTGCTTGCCCTGTGTTGCTTGTCGACACTGTGCACTAGCATTTATACAATAGTAGGTATCTTTCCGAGCCTACCAAGTTTTTGGCGCCGTTGCCGGGGACTCGGTAGTGGTGTAGTTCATTTTTCATCTCCTGTCACTGTTCATAAGTTGTCAAGAAAAAAAAAGTTAATGTAGCATTTTTAATGTTAGCATTTTTACTGTAGATAAAACACTGTACACAAAGTTACTGTTACTGTAGCATATTCAGGAACACCAAAAAAAAAAAAAAAAAAAAAAAAAAACGGTCGCATAAAGCGTCGCAATTCAACAACGACTATTCAACAGTCAACTGTTAAACAACGACAGTTATTATCTGTGTCGTTCTTCGTGCTCTTCAAAACGACGATTCTGAAGCGTTTGTTCTTCGTGTTCTTCATCATCACTATTCTTTCTTCATCACATCATTCTTTAGCAACGATAGTTCATTCACATTCTTTAGCGACAATAGTTCACTTTATTCTTATTACTATTCACGATCGATTTTACTTTTTTTTTTTTTTTTTTTTATTTTGCTTTTGCTTTAAAACTTGAAACCCTAACTACCTCTTTTGAGCTCAACAGTGCCGAGTAAATAGCTTTGTAAAGGCGAAGAAAGGAAGCGAAAGAAAGCGGAAGAAGTTTTTATTTTAATAAAAAAAAAAAAAAAAAAAAAAAAAAAAAGAGTTTATTTTATTTATTTTTAGTTTGTATTAGGATTCCTTTACTCTTGTAATTTTCTTTTTCTTTTGCACTTTATTTTGGACTTTGGACTTGGACATTCTATTTTTTATTTTTATTTTTAAACCCTACGGAAGGGTATTATTAAATATCAACTGTTTTGCGAGAGAAGGACGGTGATTACAATATCACCTCGGCCCCTCGGGTTCGTTCATGACATAGGAGTCGTGGCCCGAGTCGACAACAACGGTTCATCCCCGTCTGGAACGGGAGGTAAGTTTGTCGAAACACTCGCGAATCCCTTGTTAGCGAGTTCTTTGTATTCCTTCGTTTGCATATATGTTGAGGAATTGAATACGGCTGCTTTATTTTCCTAGTAAAGGGCAAGGACTGGCCATACAAGATAAGGGTTCGGATTTCATCACCGTTCTCTTCTTGCCCGCCTTAGGAAAACGATACATACGCGAACCTAAGCTTTAAAATTTTGAATAGAACAAGACCTATAAGGTAACGAGCTTAGTAGGAAAGTCTTTTGAAAAATATTGGTTACTCTTTAAGCATACTTGAAGTTCATGACGGTTTACAGTAAATTGAATGCGTGACTGCGCGCCTTGTAATACTGGTGAGGCCTTGGGTATCAAAGCTCTAGCAGCTTCCTCGCCTCTATTCAATTTACTTAAACTCGGATTGATTCCAGAGGGGTTTGCTCAGATTATAACGAATTCCCTTTTGAAGGATTAGAAGCTGGTCTAGAAAACAATCTAAGTGGAGCCATCATGCTTTTTGTTTGCTAGAAATCGTAGGTTTCTTGTGGTGGAGTCATCCTTGTTTGTGATTGCATAGAACTTGACTTCTAGGTGAATGGTTAACATGCTTGATGTGCTAGCTAGGCTATGATTGTGTCTTTTAGAGACCATACACGCCGACTAGTTAGAATAAGTCAAGAAGAGTTAATTGAAATACATAGTTAAAGCAGACAGTCAAACCCATCCGAAACAATGGGAGAACCAAGAACCCAGTCCGTAGTCTAAAGGACTACATGTACCCAACGAGGACAACCCGGTCCTCGTGCATTGTCTTACCAGCTATTGATGGACAATTTGAGCTAAAGGCAAGTATCCTCAATATGTTGCCTAAATTTAAAGGGGTTGAAGTGAAAATCCCTACCACCATGAGAGAGTTCGAGGAAATTTGTGGGACTCTTCGGATCAACCAAATGACGGATGAGCACCTCAAAATGAAACTTTTTCCTTTTTCTTTGATAGACAAAGCCAAGACTTGGCTGTGTGCTCAACAACCACAGTCATTTCATACATGGGATGCTCTTACGAAAGAGTTCTTCAAAAGTTCTTCCCAAACCATAAGACTACGACAATTCGTCAAAGTCTCGAATAGTTTTGTGCAATTAGAGGAGGAAACTTTGGCAAAATATTTAGAGAGATTCAATGAATTATTGCTCCAATGTCCTCACCATGGTTTTGAAAAATGGAGACTTGTGCAAATTTTGTATGAAGGTTTAGATGTCAAGAACCGAACTACGGTTGAGACCATGTGCAATGGTCAATTTATTGAAAAAAGCTGCGATGAGTCTTGGGATTTCTTAATCGAAGTCGCTGAAAAGACTCAGCGGTGGGAATCCCCCATGAACCAAATAGGATTACCCTTGCATCCAATGTTCATAGAATTGACTCGACTTGAAGGAAGTGCAAAGATGGCATCCTTGGCCGGGAGAATAGAAAAGCTAGAGCTAGAAAAGAATGGAAAAACTAATATCCCTACTCTCCGTAGTCAAATTGAAATGGCCACTTGTGCTTTGCATGCCATGGTTCAGACCATCTAGTGGACACTTGTCCAGACCTCCATGCATTTCAAGAGTCTAAAACCGAGGAAGCCAATGTATTGTACCAAAGGCAAGAGAACAACCCATATTCTCGGACCTACAACCCGGGTGGAGAAATCACCCTAACTTTTCATGGTCTAAGGGGCATGTGCAAGGGGGAACATCAAATAATAACCAAGGATACCCTTATCCTAGAAACCCCCAAGTGCAACCACATTCTCGTACCCTGCAGAGAAAAAAGCCTAGCTTCAAGAAAGTTTCGGTTTGTTGACCCAAAATTTGGTACATCTTCAAAAGACCACAGACCAACGTTTTCAAGTCTAGAACTTAAAATGGGTCAAATTTGTGAAGCATTGAATGAAAGAGACAAAGGAAAACTTCCTAGTCAACCCCAACAAAATCCAAAAAATGTATATCAGGCAGAAAATTCAACTCGAAATGAGGCCTCCAATAATCAAGTAAATGCTGTCACCACTCTTCGTAGTGGTAAAGTTGTTGAAAACAATGTAGGTGTACCACAGTCGAGTGAGTCTACATCAGACTCACCAGTGCATAAAATACCACAGAAAACACCTATTGTTGAAAACAAATCTGAGCAACATAAGAATTCCCATAATTCTAATGTCTCTACACCATCTCATGTACCTGTTGCTCCATTCCCACAAAGATTGGTGCAACAAAAAGAGAGTACACAGTACAACGAGATTTTAGAAATGTTCAAACGAGTTAACATCAACATCCCATTTCTTGATGCAATCAAGCAAGTCCCTGCTTATGCTAAATTCCTTAAGGATCTATGCACACAAAAGCGAAAGCTTCATGTGCATAAGCGTGCTTTTCTCACTTGAGCAAGTGAGTGCAATCATTCAAAGCAACACACCACCTAAGTTTAAAGACCCAGGTAGTCCAACTATCACATGCAAAATAGGTGACCATACGGTTAAGAAGGCGTTGCTAGACTTAGGGGCAAGTGTGAATTTACTTCCATATTCAGTATATGTGCGATTTAGGTCTTGGAGAGTTGAAGGCAACACCTATAACTCGCAATTGGGCGACAGATCCGTCAAAGTGCCACGTGGTGTGGTAGAAGATGTTTTGATTAAGGTTGATAAATTTTACTTTCCTGTGGACTTCATCGTTTTAGATACTCAACTGTGCAAAACCACAGCAGTCCACATTCTGTCATTTTGGGACGTCCTTTCTTAGCGACGTCCAATGCAATCATTAACTGCCGTAATGGAGTCTTTGAAGTTGTCATTTGGTAATATGACTGTGGAGTTGAATGTTTTCAATGCTAGCCAACAACATTTAGATCTTGATGATGATAATGATGTGCATGAAATCAACATGATTGAAAGTTTGATTCAGAGTCGTCGCTACCTAGTAGCATGTCTCTGTTGACCCTTTGGATGCTTGTTTGAATAATTTCAACCTAGATATGTTTGATGATGAATACATAAGTGAAGTGAATACTTTGCTTGAATCCACACCACTCATGGACACTTCTAAGTGGAAAGCTAGAGTGGAACCACTTCCACTCTTGGAATCCAAGTCTGTTCCATCTCTTGTTGAGCCACCAAAGCTCGAATCAAACCATTGCCGATACTCTTAAATATGTTTTTTTGGGACCTTCTAATACTTTGCCCGTAATCATTTCATCTGCCTTAGATACAAAACAGGAAATAAAACTTTTAGAAGTGCTTAAGGAGCATAAAGAAGCATTAGGATGGACCATCTCGGACCTTAAAGGCATAAGCCCCACTGATTGCATGCACCATATAAACCTTGAGGACAATGCCAAACCATCTAGGGAGATGCAAAGGCGTCTCAATCCTAACATGAAAGAGGTTGTTAAGAGTGAGATCATAAAGCTTCTTGATGCGGGTATCATATACCCAGTTCGATAGCAAGTGGGTCGGTCCCATTCAAGTGGTACCCAAGAAGTCCGGCATTACCGTAGTTCAAAATGAGAAGAATGAGCTTGTCCCCACCCGTGTAACTACAGGGTGGCGAGTTTGTATTGACTATAGGAAATTGAACACAGTAACTAAGAAAGATCATTTTCCGCTGCCCTTCATTGATCAAATGCTAGAAAAGTTGTCGGGACATAGGTACTATTGTTTCTTAGATGGCTATTCAGGCTACAACCAAATTCACATAGCACCCGAAGATCAGCATAAAACCACATTTACTTGTCCGTATGGAACATTTGCTTATCGTCGTATGCCTTTTGGGTTGTGTAATGCACCTGCTACTTTTCAAAGATGTATGATGAGCATATTTTCAGACATGATAGATGAGTTTCTTGAAATCTTCATGGATGATTTTTCTGTCTTTGGCTCTTCTTTTGATGAATGTTTGCATCATCTTACTCGTGTGCTTATTCGGTGTAAAGAAAAGAATTTGATCTTGAATTGGGAAAAATGTCATTTCATGGTTGACTCAGGCATTGTTCTAGGGCATATCATCTCGAGAAAAAGGCATAGAAGTAGATAAAGCCAAGGTTGATATCATTCAACACTTGCCTCAACCTCGCTCTGTGAGGGAGGTTAGATCATTTTTAGGCCATCTTGGTTTCTACCGTAGATTCATTAAAGATTTGATAAGATCTCAAGACCACTTGTGTAATCTACTCAGTAAAGATGTTACATTTGTGTTTGATAATACTTGTGTGCATGCTTGGGAGGAGCTCAAAACTCTTCTAACTTCAGCCCCTATAGTCCGACCTCCAGTTGGAAATTGCCATTTGAAATCATGTGTGACGATCGATTTTGCTTGTTGGAGCTGTCTTAGGTCAGCGAGTCGACAAACACCCCTATGTGATCTACTATGCTAGTAAGACACTGAATGAGGCTCAAATGAACTATTCAACAACCGAAAAAGAGCTGCTAGCTGTTGTGTGTTCGCATTAGATAAGTTTAGATCTTATTTGATAGGATCTAAAATCATCATTTATACTTGACCATGCCGCATTAAGATATCTTTTATCTAAAAAAGATGCCAAGGCTCGTCTAATTCGATGGATACTCTTGTTACAAGAGTTCCACTCAAATTCGAGATAAAAAAGGGTCGAGAGAATGTTGTTGCTGATCACTTATCTAGATTGAATGTTGAGTCTCATTGATGAATCGGAGATTATTAGAGAATCTTTCCCAGATGAACAACTGATGCTAGTTTCTGAAATGCCATGGTTTGCCGACATCGTGAACTACCTTTTGCTACTGGTAGGATGCCACTTCATTGGTCTAAACAAGACCGGTCTAAATTCTTGGCCAAGTGAAACATTTCCTATGGGATGACCCATATCTGTTCAAATACTTTTGACCAAATCATTAGGAAATGTGTCCCCAACTCTGAACAAAGGGATGTCATCTCTTTTTGTCATGATCAAGCATGTGGAGGCCACTTTAGTGCAAAGAAAAACTGCAAAGATCTTGCAGAGTGGTTTTTACTGGCCAACATTGTTTAAGGATAGCCATGAATTTTGTATTTCTTGTGACCGGTGCCAGAAATTGGGAGGTATATCAAAACGAAACATGATGCCCCTACAACCCATTTTGATTGTTGAGCTATTTGATGTATGGGGTATTGACTTCATGGGACCATTTCCTAACTCTCAAGGAAAGTTGTACATTCTTGTTCTTGCTGTGACTATGTTTCTAAGTGGGTAGAAGCAATCGCAAACCAAAACTAATGACCACAAGGTGGTACTTTCGTTCTTAAAGGAAAACATTTTTCTCGATTTGGCACCCCTAGAGCTATAATCAAAGTGACGGTGGTTCACATTTCTGCAATAGGCCTTTTGAGTCTTTAGTTCGCAAGTATGGCATAACTCACAAAGTCGCAACCCCATATCATCCACATACCAAAGGGCCGTAGAGGTTTCAAATAGGGAGATTAAGCACATTCTAGAAAAGACGGTTAACCCGTCTAGAAAAGATTGGTCTTTAAGATTGAATGATGCTTTATGGGCCTATAGAACTGCATACAAGACCCCCATTGGTATGTCCCCTTACAGACTTGTGTACGGTAAAGCTTGTCATCTCCTCGTAGAGTTAGAACATCGTGCATATTGGGCTGTAAAAAACCCGAACTTTGATCTAGATAAAGCTGGCACCCAAAGGAAGCTTCAACTCAATGAGTTGGAAGAGTTAAGAAATGATGCATATGATAATGCAAAAATGTACAAACAAAGAATGAAGGTGTTCCATGACAAACGCATTTTGCGCAAGTCATTCACTCCAGGCCAGAAAGTTCTATTGTATAACTCACGACTGCACCTTTTTCCAGGAAAATTACGTTCTAAATGGACAGGCCCGTTCGTGGTGCGAACAATTTTCCCCCATGGGGCTGTAGAACTAGAAGATGTAACAACCAAGAATGTCTTCAAGGTCAATGGGCAGAGACTGAAGCCGTTCCTTGAACCAATTCCACCTGAGATTGAAACAACTCATCTTGCTGATCCGATCTACGTGGACTGAAAAGTTCACCCCTTGTACATACCACGAGATATCTTCCCTGCTGGTTGCTTTAGACATACTCCACTGTCTTTGGTTTGGCATCTGGTAATCTCTTTCCTTTGAATCTGTTTTGTTCTCATGGTTTGTTGTTGTTTCTATCATATTTTGAAACATTGAGGGCAATGTTAGATTTAGGTTTGGGGGAGTATTTGCATATGGCATTGTGAGTCTTTTCTATGACCAGCTGTGTAGCGGGTCTTGCATTTTTTTGTTTTTATTATTTTCTATGACCAGCTGTGTAGCGGGTCTTTTGTAGGATCCTTTGTAGTCTTTTGCATTCTTCTATGACCAGCTGTGTAGCGGGTCTTTTGTAGGATCCTTTGTAGTCTTTTGCATTTTTGTGTTGTTGTTTTCTACGACCAGCTGTGTAGCGGGTCTTAAAAAAAAAAAATGATGACCAGTGTGTAGCGGGTCCCTAAAAAATTATTTTGTCTCGGATCTTGTGTTTGGTATCTGATGATCAGGATGTAGCGGTTCGGGTCAAAAAAAAAAAAAAAAAAAAAAAAAAAATGATGATCAGCTGTGTAGCGGGTCTTTAAAAAAAAAAAAAAAAAAAAAAAAAAATGGTCACAAATTATCAAGGTTCTACGAAATTCAAGTTCATCATCTACATTGAAGACCGAAGACGAAGGCATTTCTATGGATGCTCAATTTGGAGAAGGTTTTGTGGGTACATCTTTGGTAGGCCCTCACGAGACTACAACTCGTCCACTAGGGACACCTAGGGGTTTAAAGGCTTAGTGCATACGCTAAATGCATTCGAGAGACCAGCGACAATGGTATAGTTAGGATTTCTGGATTTCTGTTTCACTTGAGGACAAGTAAAATTCAGGTTTGGGGGTATTTGATGAGTGCCAAATATTGCATATTCATACACCTTTTCATTGGCACTTAACTCATCTTTCGCGCTTCAAAGTCATATATTATCCCAAATTCGGCATTTTTACCATTTTCAAGAATAAATATTTGTATTAATTAATTTTGTGTTTTTAAGTACTAAATAAAGCTTGGAAGAATTGAGAAGACAAAAGAGAAGAAAGTTGGAAGTGTTGCAACCCGTTCGCGCATTAGTGGCAACCTGTTTACAATACATGGGATTAAACTACCCATAATCCAAAACCCATGATCCAAAACCCAAGACCCAAATCCATTTCCACCTCACCACCATTGGATTCCAAAACATCCACCTCACCCCATTGGATTCCAAAACATCCACCTCACCACCATTGGATTCCAAAACATCCACCTCACCACCATTGGATTCCAAAACATCCACCTCACCCCATTGTATTCCAAAACATCCATCAAGTGAGAAAACATGTTTTGTTGAGTAAATAATTGCCAAAATTCGAATCCAAGTGAGAGAGAATTTTTGTGTATAAATAGAGAGGGTTATTGTGTTGAAAAATCATCCAAGAATAGCTTGTTTATGTTAGTTTATCAAATTTAAGTTTTGTTGTAATGTTCTTCATGTTCTAGTTTCATTTACTAGGGTTTAGATGAAGCCCTAATCTCATTGGTATGTATTCATATCTTGTATCTTGTTCTTGAAAGTTTAGAATTGTTTAAAGATATAATTTAATCCAAGTTTTTCAACATCTTGCTCTCACAATGTATGCCATGTATCCATTGTAGTTAGAATATCTCTATGTTGATTATGCTACAACTCATGCTTAACCAAATATTGATCTTTAGATTAGTTGTGCTTAATTAGACAATTAATGCTTTGGAGAAATACTTTAGTTGTGATTAAATTATCCATTGGAGAAACACCTTAGTTATACGGTAGACTTGAATCTACTATAAGGACAAGAATAATATTACAAGTTGAATGCATATCATAGGTTATTGGTGGATTTGAATACCCTAGTATCCATATTATCATTGTTTACATATCTTGATATTTGCATCTTTTACTTTTATTATTTCAGTCACTTGAAAATCATATCGTCGTATCGACAAAAACAAACCCCTTTTGGTTACTCTCTGAATCAGGATTTAGAATCAACTTCTACACTCTCCAAGTCTCTGTGGTTCGACCTGTGCTTGCCCTGTGTTGCTTGTCGACACTGTGCACTTGCAGTTTATACAATAGTAGGTATCTTTCCGAGCCTACCACCTGGACAAGAACAATTTGTGATCCTGAGTTTTAAATCAATTGATCTATCTTTCCTATTAAAAAAAAAGAAGCCACTTCCCTAAGTAAAAGACGTGCCTGATAGGAAGAAATTGAAATGAGCTGGTTTTATTTTTTAACTTAAAAGAACGAGAAAGGCATAAATCCTAAGGCTGCTAACGGGATGCCAAATTACTAGAAAGGGTGCTAAATAACATGATTTTTTTTGTCTTATATGCTATTCGGTACCTTCCCCCGGTAATTTGGTATCCCATTAGTAATGTTGATAAAGCCAATAATTTCGTTAAGTTTCTTCTATATATAAGTAAAAAAAAATTGTAATGAATTTCGAAATATTTCATTTGCTAATATGTCAGCGTCCTAGAATTTTAAAAATATGTTTATGTTGGTGTCCGCATAGTGTCCGCTTCTCTATATTTGCACAAGTGCAACTCAGCTTCATCGTCTTTTCTTTTCCTGTGAAGTTCTCATTATCGTCCTATATTTTTGCTTCATTATCTTTTCTTTTCCTGCGGAGTTCTCAATTATCGGTCGTCTTTTCTTTTCCGGCGAAGTTTTCAATTATCGGCCTATATTTTGATGACGTGCATCGCATGTGCACTCTACTTGTACTTTTAGTGTAAATAATCTTATTACCCATTTCTCATTGACAATATTGTGTTTACTTTTTCATGCGTGCAGTACTTGAATGTCCCAGTAAGGGGATTGGATTTGGAGATCTGAATGAAATTAGCTTTTGATGGAATCTATGTTGTATAAACATCTAGAGAAAGAACTAGCTGGACTCTCTTAATTTATTAGTCATCAAGTTGATGTCACAAGTCTTTTTCACAAGATTTTGTTTGCTAAAATGTTTAAACTGATTTCCCTGATAAATTTCTCTTTGCTTAACAAACTTGAGTTATTGGCATAATTTGGCCGACCGACCGGAAGGCCCGAAGGGAGGGAGTCCCTTTTATGGCCACTTTTTTGTAAAATGAAGAGTAACACAAATATTCAATTTGATAAAAAGATTGGAAATTTCCATGTCCATGGTTACTTTTTTATTAGACAAAATTGTCCCTTCCTTTTAGTCCAATTACTATAGCTCCTTGTGTGTCCTATTTTTAGGGGTATAATTGGAATGTAAACTTTAAAATAACATATCTAAAAATCTGTGCCTTGGAATTTTACAAATTTTATCTCGTTGGAAAGCTTATAAAAAAAATCTTCGTAACGAGTACAAACAACAATATCAAATTTAAAACTTTTACGAAAAATTCGGAAGTGTATCATTTAGGCATAATTTTAGAAAATTAAATATACATCCATTATGCAAACCACTACAAAGGATACATAATACTTTATGTAGTCATATTTTGGTTTATGCATAAACTAATTTTTCGTTGCAAGTAAAAAAACGTATTCTACATGCTTCAAAAAAAAGTATGTACTCCCTCCGTTTCAAGAAAAGTGATACTTTAACTTTAGGCACAATTTTCGAAAATTGAATACATAACCATTATGCAAACTAAAGGATGCATAACATAT
This sequence comes from Papaver bracteatum, assembly GCA_023529315.1. Lineage (NCBI taxonomy): Eukaryota > Viridiplantae > Streptophyta > Magnoliopsida > Ranunculales > Papaveraceae > Papaver > Papaver bracteatum. The sequence continues at coordinate 9,286 of JAJJWX010002990.1, read as the reverse complement.
CATGCAACCATATTTTGATTTATGGATCGACTAATTTTGCGTTTCTGGAAAACTGATACTTTCGTTCCTTTTTTGAGCGAAAGTATCACTTTTTATGAATCAGAGTGAAAGTATCACTTGTTCTGAAACTGATCAAAAGTATCACTTTTTCTGAAACGGGGCAAAAATAGTCGCAGACAAACACCATCTTCAGATTCTTCTTCGGTCGGTCCTCCTACCGTGGCAACGGTTGTACTAGTTTATACGAGGCAAAGGGATTTAGTGGCTTTATGTGAATACGTGAAGCAATAAGAGGATGTTGGTGAATTTTTTTTTTGTGGGAAATGCCTGCGAACAGCTTTTCGTAGCGGCCATTAGCATTTTTTTCTCACTGCAATTATTGATACGGCACTTGGTGCTTCGACGGTGTTGTATGCTGATATCGTGAGAAAAATTATCCTTTTTGTACTTAGCCCTACTGCAATGGAGGCCCTGAAAAAAAGGTAAGGCTGCATTTATTTTGTGGTTTTTGAATATGTATAGTTATGGCATTGAATTTTATTTTTATGGTATGTTTAGTTGTAGATGGGGAAAAAATGATTTGCTGGTTTTTATGGAATTGAAGAGTCTACAGTGTGGAGACTCCTTGAACAGAGAGAAATGTTGAACCTCACATAGATGCACTGCAAGAAGGGAGTGCTTTAAGTTCAAGAGATCAATCTATAAGACTCCGGCCTAAACCAAGAAAAATGGCCGTTCTAAAGTCAATTCGATCACAAGAGAGGATGGGTTGATCTGTAGGAGGGAAGCTGAGAAATGCATGAGATCAATGATGATCTGAGATTGTAAGTGTTATAAATTTAGCGTGAAAATACTATGAATGATTGAAATTTTTCTCAATTGAGAGTGATTTCTGTGAGTTCGTGTAGACGAGAGTTTGTCTGTATGAACTTTGATAACAAATCACTTGTTTTGGCGAATATTATTCGAGTGTTCGAAAAAACTTGTTCTTTTAATCTGGATTCAGAGACATTTTATAATACCGGAGTTGAAAACACCATGATCCCATGAATCATGACAGTTGCTGGAATCAAAGAGTGGGAAATCGTGTTAAAACCAATTACTCATCGTGCGGAGACTTGGTTAATATTCCACCCACTACTTTGCTGACTCTTCCAACTGATTGCACGACTTGCTCACATTCTCATCGTGGGTGAACACACGTGCCGTAGACCGCCAGACCAAAACCCTAGTTAATATCCCTCCATGTTACACGATTGAAATCTCATGATTGTGGAGTCAGTTGTTGACTTTATGGGACGATGCGTCCATGTAGTGCTGAGTTGAACATGTTTTGCAAATGTTCTGAAACTCATGAATTTAATGTGTCTGCTGAGACGAGATATCATTATAACCTAAAACGATCAAACTGTGTTGCTGAATTGCTGAATATTGATAGTTAAACCAATATTCTTTGATCTGAGTAAATATTGCTAGTCTGAGCGAATATTTCTGGTTTGAGAAAATATTGCTGGTTTGAGCAAATATTTCTTTTTGATGAATCGTTGGTAGCAAGACCAAATAAAATATTAATTTAAGTTACTGACTGCTGGGTTGAGAAAAATAAATAAAGTGTTGATTATGGAATCAATGTAAACTTATCAGAGTGTTTGAATCTACTCAGAATTACGTTTCTGCAGAGCTCTGGAGTAACACAGGATCAGATACATGGGATTACGGGTTCACCATATATCGCCCAAATGCTCGAATGAGCAAAAATACGAAAGTCTCTTGAGGACTAGTTGGTGAAAAAATGATCAAATGCTGGTTTAATCATTTACCAAAATAATGCTCGTGTGAGCGACAAATAATAAAACCTGGTATTATTGAAATATGGAGGACCGACCAAGAGATCATGAGACCGGCTCTTGGTGATCACGGGACCAATAGATGGTCGTTTGAGCAAACTTCCAATTATTTGGAAAGAGTTTGAACCTAATATGAGCAATTGAGCAAATTAGGTTAAAATCATTTAAACATGCGGGACTATCTGTTTGCAGGCCTCAGGGTCACCCTTGTTCGGACAAGGGGATGTGCCCGTGTCACCATAATGTCCACGCTTCAGTCCTGAGAATTTTGATATTTCCTAGTGCACGTTAGAGAAACATTTGGAGAAAATATAGAAAATCCATGGTTTTTCCGAAACTGGGAAAATTACATGAGATGAGGGAAAATAAATAAAACAGGGAATTGCAAGGTGTGGGACCAGCCACGTCTAGGGCATGGACGGCCGGCTGACAAGCACGACCCCACATATTTCCCAGTTTTAAGTAATTTTATGTGTTTTCTCTGATTTGAGGGAAATTCCATGAACCTAGAGAATTTGATGAAATCAGGGAACTTCCATGAGATGAGAGATAAAATAAAATAAGGAATGGGAGTGTGGGATCGGCAAAGGCCAAGGCATGGCCGGCCGGCCATGGGCGCGGGTCCCAAGACACTCTTCCCAAGGTGTGGGACAGGCCACGACCAAGGCATGACCGGTCGGCCGGCGGTCCCATGACACCTTTCCTTAATTTTATTATTTTTTGATAAAATCATTGATTTAGATAAAAATACATGAAATTAGGTAATTTTCATGATTTTAGAGAAAATTCATAAAATTAAGGAATTTTCATAATTTGAGAGGAATAATAAAATAATAGGGACATGAGGTGTAGGACCGGCCACGGCCAAGCCGTGATCGGCCGGCCGGCGGTCCCATGATACCTTCCCCTAATTTTGTTATCTTTTGATGAAATCATGTGATTTAGATAATTTCTTTGAAAAATATGAGATTTGCTCGAACGAGAGAATTTTCATGAGATCAGGGAAAAATAGTAAAATATGATAAAACACAAAATTGGGCACGAGACTGGTCACGGCATGACTGGCCAGCTGGTGAGCCCAGTCCCCTGGCGCTTTTGCTAATATTTAATTACTATTATTTTTCCTTCCTATTTTGCATAGGTTCCTCGTTCATTCATATTTTTTGAAATGCTCGTTCGTGCATTCAAAATGCTGGTCTATGCATTATTTGCTAATTACACTTGCACCATTTTTGTCAGGGCTTATTCGATGTTCAGATGCCTGCTTTTGTTGAATATTTAACACTAACCCGTGGAATTCTGCTGGGGAGAACCACGAATTGAAGTGACGAAATATAACAAAGAATCGCAGAATATTGCTGGATATTCAGGCGATTAATTGATGATTCATAGAATATTGCTGGATATTTAGACGATGGCTCGTAGAATATTGCTGGATATTCAGACGATTTAAGATAATTAATTGACGGCTCTATACTAGAGGGGCTTCCTGTCTAGGAGCATTAATCATCTGAAGGTTTAGCAATATGAACTTGCTGGAGTGTCATATTCCTCTTGTATAGTCAGGGAAAACCTGGTTGCATCCCGAAGACGTTGTCGCTCTATACTATCAGGCATGCTGTCTAGGAGCCGTCCAATCTTTCGATTCTATACAGTATGAGATATGTCGTGGTCTCAGCTGGGAGACTGCACATCTACATCTTCTTTGAGAGACTTTCTCCATCAGAGGTTTATGGCATGAGCTTTCATGCTTAGAGACATGAATCTCAATACTCATCCGATTGACATATCTGGAGTAATTACTGAAATTTCTCAGTATTCATGAGATGTGTCGTGGTCTCACCTGAGAGACTACACATCTACATGTACTCTGAGAGACAGTTTTCTCAGTCAGAGATTTATGGCATGAGCTTTCATGCTTTAATGAGAGACATGGGCCTCAATACTCATCCGGTTGCCGAATCTGGAGTATAGTTTTACAATTTTACCATTTGTCGAAAATCCACCATCTACATTAAGTCCCCTGCTTAGTGAGGAACAGTCATGTTCCTCAGTCAGCATTGAATGGTGAATTTCTAGGTATAAATAAGTAATTGCACTTAGTTATAAGATAAGATATTACCGGATTTCAACTGAATGAGAAAACCATGGTTTGAGCGAAAACCTAATGGCATAATAGAGCATCATCCAGTGAACATAAATAGGTGTAGAACTGCTGAATCGATGGTGGAACCCTAGTTGGTTTAGGATTCACGGGTCGGGCCCCAAAAAGGAAATCCTTAAGGAATTAGGTTTTGGAAATAAAATTAGGTATAAAAGAAATTAATCCCTTTGTTTTTTTATTTATTTCTCACGTCCACCACCTCCTTCATCTTCTTCACTTTATGTCCGAGCACCATGAGGAGCAAAAGAATTTTCACCGGAGTTGCTGATGGCCGGTGCCGTCAGTCACCGTCCGTCCGAATTCCGGCCAACTCCGACTAGGTAATTTTTTATTTTTTTTGAAACTTGCTGATTTCATGAGTTGCTCATGCTTTCATCATATTGAAATTTTATACATGTGTATGAGCTAATGTGAGTTTTGTAGAAAAACCCTTATTTTATCAAAGATATGTTCGTTCAATCGTTAGTTTTGAAACTACTTGGGCCAACCGAGCGAAGCGAGGGAGGACCTTTATATGGCCACTTTTTTGTAAATCCTAAGTCATCATCAATTGACACAAAAAGATTAGATTTGGTATCCCAAACCTTTTTCAATCAACAATGAAAGGACTAAAGAGCCCCTTCATGTTTTCATTTCTCACTAAAACTAGTAGGGGTGTACATGGTTCGGTTTGGTTCGGTTTCAAGCCAAAACCGAAACCAAACCAATACTATCGGTTTTCCAAAAATTGAAACCAAACCAATCCATTAACCATTGGTTCCAAAAACCAATGGTTCCAATCGATTTCGGTTTTCCCATGGTTTTTGGAACCAATAATTATGTCAAACAAAAAAAAATTACACAAATTTACAAAAAAAAAATAGTATTGGTTTACAAAAAATTACAAACAAAAAATAAATAGAAAGAATATCAAGAGTAGTTAAGGATTACTCTAAATCTAGAGATCAAAAGAAGATTTAACTAGTGGTAGGCTATACAATGACATCTCTAATGAAAATTTAATTATTTTTTTTTTTTCAATAGTCGGTTAACCATTGGTTAATGGTTCGGTTTCTTCATCAAACCAAAACCGAAACTATTAGCTCGGTTTTTAAAATTTAGAAACCAAACCAAACCATTAGTAAATGGTTCGGTTCGGTTTTCTCCTTATTGGTTTGGTTTGGTTTGGTTCGGTTTCGCGGTTAACCGGTAACCATGTTCAGCCCTAAAAACTAGCGTAAAGACAACACAAAATAAGGATAATTGAGTAAATTTCGTGGGCATAAAAAAGGACACGGAGGTTAGAAATGTTTAATTATTGAGGGGTAGTTTTATAAAAATGGTTCTTTCTTTCGGTTTTGGTTCACAGAAATTGAGAGAAGATTTGCTCCTGCTGATGCTTGAGTGAACAATCCAGAGAGATCAAGAAATGAAATCGACGAATTTCAGAAGGAGAATTGATTTGGTTTGATTTGATTGATGTTGGTGAGTTTAATGATTTCGTCGACAGAGATTTGAGAGGAAATTAATTAGGGTTTCTGTGGTATTTGATATTGAAGATGTGGATATGAGATGTTCGATTGATGGAGATTTTCAGTAATAAAGCAAGCTAGAAGATGGAGCTGGTGGTTGAGAAGATGGTTTTAGATTGAATTTGAGTTTAATCTCAATATTAAATTAGATCGAGAAGAAGTTGCTGCTAAAGGAATGAAGAGAAGAAACAAGTTGGAGGATGTGCTACTGATCGAATTACGGAATGGGTGTCGATTTAATGGATCCGAGATAGAGGAATTGCTGATAAAAAATGGGAATTTTTGGGTTTGTTGTGATGGTGGTTTTGAGGAAACTGCAAACTGGTGATGCTGCGTGTTGGCTCAATGAGCGTACAAGGAATTTTGAAGCTAATGATGATTAATTGAAGATGTTATGAAGCTACAGAAGTTGTGGGTTCAGTGTTGTTGATTACAGAGAAGGAAGAAGTGAAGTTGGTTCAGTTGGCTGATGGATTAAAACAACCTTGTGACGCTGTTGTTGCAGAATGAGAAGGCACTTGTGGTTCTGGTGATGTTAGCAACAACAAGCAGCTGAGATTGAGCTGTTGTCGTGTGGTACAGTGGTGGGATAGAAGCTGAAGTGGTTGTCAGGCAAAGAAGTAGTCATGGATCAGAAATTAAATGGCTCAGGTGGTGATGCAATGGCAATTAAATGGATAGGGTGTTGCGTTTTATAGAGGGGAAGATTGTTGTTTTCTACTTTACAATGCTAATGTATAGAAATCAATTGATAATCTTAACAATTGGCGCGAGGAGTTTCTTAAGCAGGTATTTCATACCGTTCTACTTTGCTTCTAGTTTTTTTATTAGTGTATTTTCACAATGAGGAGGCTAACCGAAATTCTCTTCAATAGCTATAAGTTGTGTGGAACTGCTCCTAATGATACATGAATGGGTTCATATTGATTCCAGGCAAGCCCGGCTAATCCTGACAAATTTCCGTTCATTTTACTTGGGAACAAGCTCGTTATAGATGGAGGAAACAGCCGAGTGGCAAGACACAGAAGCCTAGCAAAATTTATCTTGAGCCTTGACCTCTTTATAGGCTTCTGATATCTATGTCCCTAAAAGTTTCTGAAAAGAAGGCTAAGGAGTGGAGCTCATGCGGAGATGATATTCCCTACTTCGAGACCTTAGATAAAGAGGATCAGAACATGGATGTTGCATTTCAATTGTTGCAAAGACTTCACATGCCAATGACCAACTGCAGGATATGTAAGTACAACTTATGAGCTGTTACGCTTATTTAAAAATTGATACCTGCAGCCTCTTATCTTTGAAAATAAAACATCACTGTTAATAGCTAATGCTAATTGATAATGAATCTTCCAGATTTTTTTTTTTTACTTGTATGCTAGATATAAACTATTTTGTGTTGAAGTCTCCTGAACCCAGCTGAGTATTTGCAGAAAAACATTGATTTGTTACACTTACGCCACATAAATAGACGATGTTTATCTTGCATACAACACCAAAATGATAAAGACTGTATATTTTTTCATAAACTGGCAAGATGTGTCTAAATTGATGCTGAAGCTCATCTAGAAAACGTTTCCATAGTTTAAGTTTGTTATTTTCCATTTGGCTTGAGAATATTGTGTTATTTACTTGTTTAGTTTGCGTATGGTGATGTCTTTAGTTATTCCAGCATGTAATATTTTATTTTCTCCAGTTTTTCAGAATCTAAAGCAACCACACTGCACAAACATGTGGACATGTATTATACATGATATGATTTTTGTATTACCGTCTGATTCCTCGGATCCATGTAAGGCGGACTTAAGTATTTATGTTTCTTCTGTCATTACAATTCAAGTATCTATAATGTTATCTCCTTTCCATTTCTTTTGTGTGCATGTATGTGATTCTACTGAATGATACATTTCCATGGTGACAGAGACTTCAATCCCATCCCAGATGAAGTCCCAATCGAGCAAAGGGAAGGTGGAGGCTGTGCGTGTTAGTGAAAAAAAATTCTGATTTTGTTTTTCAGTGGACATCTAAGCTATATAGACAACGAGTTTTTGAAGCGCTTCTTCGTTTGCCTGATGCATATATATTCTTTATTTTTTTTTTGTCATTCCTTCCATTTTTTTTGTTGCCAATTACCACTTCTATATACTAAAACTCCTCTGTGCGCGAGAAATTTAGTGATGTTCTTGTTTCTTTCTTTTTGCTGGGCCTGATATTTCTTGTAAAGACACCATCACATTTTATCGGAAGATGGTAATTAACTTGAAGATTTCTATGTAGAAGAAACCTAATCGGTGGTGAGTGATGAATCGATGCTGCGAATACTTTGGGGTTTATCCGTGGCAAACTTTTTCGGTGATATCTGTAATGTTATTGGGCATTAATCTGCGGCTATGGAAATCTAAAGCATCAAAACAGTTGGGAGTGGTTAGGATCTCTCCCCTTGATTATTTTGTTTTACAAATTAGAATTATGATAAAATTTGTCTAAATATCTCTTTTACAGAAAGAAATTCCTTTACAAATCTGAATTCGTGCAATCACGTAGTTGAGTGGTGTCGTTTCGTCAAGTTCTTCGGTCGGCCCTCGTACCGTGGCAACGGTTGTACTAGTAATAAATCCATGATTTAGGAGAGATTTTTCTTTGAAAATAGACCTGTGTCCAGTGATAAAATTTTGTTTATGAGATTTCATGGGAGACAAAACCTTATGTTAAGAGATGTGAGCTTTCACAAAACCGAAATAAACCTCGTTTTAGAAAATAGTGTTCATTCGAGGAAAAATAGATTATTTTTTTTATGTATGTAAACTTATGTTCAGTGATAAAACCTTATTTATGAGTTTTCATGAGAACTAATATTTTATCACAAGAGGTGTGAGATTTCACAAAACTAGCATAAACCTTCGTTTTAAAGAAAAATGCTAATACGAAGGAAAATAGATTTTTTTTAATATATATGTAGCCTAGTTTAATTGGGGGCCAGGGCGTTATATTTGCACCCCAAATTTATCAGGGGCTTATGAATCCGAAATTTGAAAATACCATTTTACCCTTTACTAAACCTAAAACTTAAAAATTAGTTAATCACTAATTAAATCTCCTTATTAGGCCCCCAATTTATATCCTAAAACTAAAAGAAAAATCATTTTTGAAATTCTTCATCTTCCTCTCCTCGCCTATCTCTTCTCCATCACCACCATTAACGACCGTTTTCGGAAGAAAAAAAAATCTTCGCCCAATTAGAAAGTATGTGAACTTAAACCCACCTTGTATTCGTTTTTTTGTTGTGTTTTGATTGTGAAAATGAGTTTGGTAACTGAAAAGTAGAAGTTACAGAGTAAGGGTCGGCAGTCTGTAAATAGAAATCTGTAGTTGCAGGAATTCCCACACTACACCCTATTCAAGAATTTACTAATATCTATGACATAATTTGAAGATTAAGAACACTTTTTATTAATTTGATCTTAAGGAATTACAGAAATCAAGAACACAGAACACTTGATAAAGATTTTCTCTCTCCTAAAACTTTCCTAACACTCAAAAATTCATTACCCTCTCTGGAACTATTCATCTCCTTTATATAGGTATTTACATAGTGGATTACAGCTCATTTACAACTAAGATTCCCTTCAATTTCGGATCTGAGTTCTTGCGATAAATCGCAGTTAGCACCGCCTTTAACTTTGGCAGTTTTATTGATATATCACGAGACATGTCACACTTTCTTCGTGTTTTATCGTTTTCGCTTATTACGTCATTGTTTAAGTCAT
>JAJJWX010002989.1:0-146608 GCA_023529315.1 Papaver bracteatum | reverse complement strand
TTTGATTCTTTCTTTCTTACTTACTTACAAATGAATACAAATATGCCTATTTATAGGCTACAAAAGAAGAAGAGAACTATGCCTATGGAGGCTAACAACTATGCCTATGGAGGCTAACAACTATGCATATGGAGGCTAACAACTATGCCTATGGAGGCTTCCACCAAAACCAACTACTAGACAATCTAGTATTCTTATTTGATTTGTCTAACTCTAGAACACTCATTTTACACATGTTAATTGTCTAACATTGACTCTAGACATCCTAGATATTTCTAGGTTAATTTAGATAGATGTGAACACTAACTAAGTTGGTGTTGAATATTCAACACTCCCCCTCAACACTCTACTTTCCAACTTCTCTCTTTATCGCAGACGTTTCGGTCCCCTTCATAGTTTAAGGATGTTTCGGTCCTCTTCATAGTTTAAGGACGTTTCAGTCCTCTTCTAAGTTTAGGGACATTTCGGTCCTCTTCTAAGTTTAGGGACATTTCTGGTCCTCTTCGTAGTTTTAGAACATACGGGTTCCATCGTAGTTTAGGGACATTGCGTCCTCTCTTCGTAGTTTTAGAACATACGGCTCCATCGTAGTTTAGGGACATTGCGTCCTCTTCATTTCAAGAAAATACTTCTTTTACTCTTGGACAACTCATAGGATTTTCACCCACTTTTGTTGTTCTCTATCTCATCACCACTTGGTGATTGCTTCCATTTCTTCACAATCTTTTGTTGTTTCTTCTTCTTTCTTCTTTTGTTCCGGTCATGCTTTTTGTTGCGAAAACCTTCACACTTCTTTGATTTTTTTTTTAAAGATTCTCTCACAATCTTTCATTTCGTCAAGCTTCGCACAAGCTCTAACTATTCTTCTTCTTGCTATATTGTCATACAATTTTACACGCTATCCGCATGTGCCACATTTCAATTGCAACAGATTTGCAACGCCGTGAAATTATTGTCACACTTATGTTTCCTGATCATCCTTGCATTTAAACAAACATCTTGTCTCGCAACTTCTCTATTTTGTTTGAGGCTTTCAGCCCATCTTCAAATCGCCTTCAACTTGCTCTCCGTCATGACCATCATCACCGTGAACATCATCCTTTCTTTTTTTTTTTTCTAGAGCTCTTCCATCACATGCGAAGAAAGTTCCCATGGGCATCATGCTTTTTTTTTTTTTTTCTTGCTTTCGAAAGACCGTCTCCACGCCACCTTCACGTTCTTTAGCAAACATCAATCATGGCGACAACTCATCATCATTTCCTTCATTTCGAGTTCTCACGAGTTCTAGCATGCCATCACGTTCTTTACCCGAGCTCTCATCAGTCCCTTTATCGGGCTTCGTTGGCAAACTCGAGTTCATAAACTGCCATGAAACCAATCTCGCCCTCATTAAACTCATCACAAAGAAAACTACCAAACCATGTTCGTGTAGCAAACAATACTCCATACTCATCGAACCAAAGCATCTTCGGTTCAATGGAAGCAATCTTTCATCTCTTCTCTCACAGTCGTTATCATCTCGACATCCATTCTCGAGGCTCTTTCTTCCTTCGTAGGCTCTAAAGCAGCAGCACCTTGCTCGAGCTCATTACCAACATCACTTCCTTTTCCATCAGGAACTACCAGCTCATGTATCTCCATTATCGTCATCAACATCAAGCCAAAAACCGATCGAAGTTCACCATTCATCTCGCCAACAGTCCCGAACAGCAACACCATCACCGAGCCATGATTTATCCAAAGCTCAGCCACGTTCGGCTCCACTGTCTCTCATAACAGCCAGTCGAGCATCATGACCATCATCTTTATCCGAAGCTCGCCACATTAATTGCAATATGAACCGCAAAGATCATTTCCACCGATGATGATCATCATCCACAACTTAGTGATTTGTTTTCTCGAGCAGCAACCACTCGATATTCATTGTATCTTCTCGGACTTCTCATCTACTCGAGTTGCAAGTAATGGTGGAGATCATGGAGCCAGAGAAAGTGATACTTTACCCCCAACTTTTCTCGGGGTTGTGTTGCATCTGCACACGGATTTTGTCCATGTTTCCTTCCGTGTCATTGAGCTATTTGGGCGTGTTATAGACAAAAGCTATCTTTCGAGACAAGACAAAGAGAACGTCCCTGATTTCAAGCATGCCCCTGGATGAGCTCGACACCTGCCATACGGGCGAACATCAAAGGACGAAGTCGAGAGTTGGAGGCGAGCCTCCAACTTTAAGTGGGAAGGTGCCGGCTTTTGAGGGAGTACAACCTCTTGTGCTCAAAGGACTGATGTGAACTTTCGCTCATGGGTATTCCATTGAGGTATACTGTCACGTATCACAAACACTCATGCGATTCCATATTGGGGGACGGCGAGACACGGCTCCTCATGCACATTACCGGGTTGCTTCCATGGCTCTTTTCACAGCTCAGCAACTCGTCACTTCCAAGCCACACAGCTTCCTACTTTCTTCGTTGTTAACCTTTTTTTTTTTTTTTTTTTTTCACGGCAACTTTCATACCGTCCTCATATCATGTTTTTTTTTTTTTTTTTTTTTTGGACAATCAACATGTTTTTTTGATACCACGTTTTTGTGTATCTAAAAAACCTAGTTCCACACGTACACTTACTTGGGTGGTGAAAACCAACACACATAGCCGCAACACACATAGCCGCAACCCCATAGCCAGCACCATCATAACGAGAACTTAAACCTAGTTCCACACGTGTATCTAAGGTTTTTGTTAAACCTTCTATACTCAACACCATAATGAGAACTTAAACAATAACAACCAGATTTTTTTTTTTTTTTTGAGTTTCTCTAGCTCTCTTCCTCTCACCTTGCTCTGATACCATCTTAAAGATCGAACAAGAGAGAGGAGAACATAAACGCTAAGCGTAAAAGACTACATTGATATTAATCTTGGTGGAATACAATCTATTTGATATTTTTGATTGTTTGATTCTTTCTTTCTTACTTACTTACAAATGAATACAACATGCCTATTTATAGGCTAAATGAATACAAACTATGCCTATGGAGGCTAACAACTATGCATATGGAGGCTAACAACTATGCCTATGGAGGCTTCCACCAAACCAACTACTAGACAATCTAGTATTCTTATTTGATTTGTCTAACTCTAGAACACTCATTTTACACATGTTAATTGTCTAACATTGACTCTAGACATCCTAGATATTTCTAGGTTAATTTAGATAGATGTGAACACTTGACTAAGTTGGTGTTGAATATTCAACACTCCCCCCTCAACACCTACTTTCCAACTTCTCTTTATCGTAGACGTTTCGGTCCCCTTCATAGTTTAAGGATGTTTCTGTCCTCTTCATAGTTTAAGGACGTTTGGGTCCTCTTTCGGAAGTTTAGGGACATTTGGTCCTCTTCGGAAGTTTAGGGACATTTCGGTCCTCTTCGTAGTTTTAGAACATACTGGGTTCCATCGTAGTTTAGGGACATTGCGGTCCTCTTCGTAGTTTTAGAACATACGGGTTCCATCGTAGTTTAGGGACATTGGGACATCAAGGCCTCTTCGTTTTAAGAAAATACTTCTTGTACTCTTTGGACAACTCATAGGATTTTCACCCACTTTTGTTGTTCTCTATCTCATCACCACTTGGTGATTGCTTCCATTTCTTCACAATCTTTTTGTTGTTTCTTCTTCTCTTCTTCTTTTGTTCCGGTCATGCTTTTGTTGCGAAAACCTTCACACTTCTTTGATTTTTTTTTTTTAAAGATTCTCTCACAATCTTTCATTTCGTCAAGCTTCTGCCACAAGCTCTAACTATTCTTCTTCTTGCTATATTGCTGTTACAATTTTGCCACGCTATCCAGATGTGCCACATTTCGAATTCGTAATGTATTTGCAACGCCGTGAAATTATTGTCACACTTATGTTTCCGATCATCCTTGCATTTAAACAAACATCTTGTCTGCAACTTCTCTATTTTGTTTGAGGCTTTCAGCCCATCTTCAAATCAGCTTCAACTTGCTCTCCTGTCATGACCATCATCACCGTGAACATCATCCTTGCTTTTTTTTTTTTTTTTTTTCTTCTAGAGCTCTTCCATCACATGCGAAGAAAGTTCCCATGGGCATCATGCTTTTTTTTTTTTTTTTTTGCTTTCTTGAGCAAGACTGTCTCCACCGCCACCTTCACGTTCTTTAGCAAACATCAATCATGGCAGCAACTCATCATCATTTCCTTCATTTCGTTCTCACGAGTTCTAGCATGCCATCACGTTCTTTACCCGAGCTCTCATCACCTTTTATCGGCTTCGTTGGCAAACTCGAGTTCATAAACCGCCATGAAACCAATCTCGTCCTCATTAAACTCATCACAAGAAAACTACCAAACCATGTTCAGGTAGCAAACAATACTCCATACTCATCGAACCAAAGCATCTTCGGTTCAATGGAAGCAATCTTTCATCTCTTCTCTGCTGCTGCTGTTATCATCTCGACATCCATTCTTCTTCTTCCTTCTGGAGCTCTAAAGCAGCAGTACCTTGCTCGAGCTCATTACCGAACATCACTTCCTTCTTCCATCAGCAACTACCAGCTCATGTATCTCCATTATCGTCATCAACATCAAGCCAAAAAACCGATCAGAAGTTCACCATTCATCTCAGCCAACAGTCCCGAACAAAGAACACCATCACCGAGCCATGATTTATCCAAAGCTCAAATACGTTCGCTCCACTGTCTCTCATAACAGCCAGTCGAGCATCATGACCATCATCTTTATCCGAAGCTCGCCACATTAATTGCAATATGAACCGCAAAGATCATTTCCACCGATGATGATCATCATCCACAACTTAGTGATTTGTTTTCTCGAGCAAGCAACCACTGATATTCATTGTATCTTCTCCCGGACTTCTCATCTACTCGAGTTGCAAGTAATGGTGGAGATCATGGAGCCAGAGAAAGTGATACTTTACCCCCAACTTTTCTGGGGTTGTGTTGCAGATCTTTTCCACGGATTTTGTCCATGTTTCCTTCCGTGTCATTGAGCTATTTGGGCGTGTTATAGACAGGTTATCTTTCGTAGACAGTACCAAAGAGAACGTCCCGATTTCAAGCATGCCCCGGATGAGCTCGACACCCGCCATACGGCGAACATCAAAGGACGAAGTCGAGAGTTGGAGGCGAGCCTCCAACTTTAAGTGGGAAGGTGCCGGCTTTTGAGGAGTACAACCTCTGTGCTCAAAGGACTGATGTGAACTTTCAGTCATGGGTATTCCATTGAGGTATACTGTCACGTATCACAAACACTCATGCGATTCCATATTTGGGGACGGCGAGACACGACTCCTCATGCACATTACTGGGTTGCTTCCATGGCTCTTTTTCACAGCCAAAGAACTCGTCACTTCCAAGCCACACAGCTTCCTACTTTCTTCGTTGTTAACCTTTTTTTTTTTTCACGGCAACTTTCATACCGTCCTCATATCATGTTTTTTTTTTTTTTTTTTGGACAATCAACATGTTTTTTTGATACCACGTTTTTGTGTATCTAAAAAACCTAGTTCCACACGTACACTTACTTGGGTGGTGAAAACCAACACACATAGCCGCAACACACATAGCCGCAACCCATAGCCAAAGCACCATCATAACGAGAACTTAAACCTAGTTCCACACGTGTATCTAAGGTTTTTGTTAAACCTTCTATACTCAACACCATAATGAGAACTTAAACAATAACAACCAGATTTTTTTTTTTTTTTTTTGAGTTTCTCTAGCTCTCTCTTCCTCTCACCTTGCTCTGATACCATCTTAAAGATCGAACAAGAGAGAGGAGAACATAAACGCGGAAGCGTAAAAGACTACATTGATATTAATCTTGGTGGAATACAATCTATTTGATATTTTTGATTGTTTGATTCTTTCTTTCTTACTTACTTACAAATGAATACAACATGCCTATGGAGGCTAACAACTATGTCTATGGAGGCTAACAACTATGCATATGGAGGCTAACAACTATGCCTATGGAGGCTTCCACCAAACCAACTACTAGACAATCTAGTATTCTTATTTGATTTGTCTAACTCTAGAACACTCATTTTACACATGTTAATTGTCTAACATTGACTCTAGACATCCTAGATATTTCTAGGTTAATTTAGATAGATGTGAACACTTGACTAAGTTGGTGTTGAATATTCAACACTCCCCCTCAACACCTACTTTCCAACTTCTCTTTATCGTAGACGTTTCGGTCCCCTTCATAGTTTAAGGATGTTTCGGTCCTCTTCATAGTTTAAGGACGTTTAAACCAACCTCTTTCGGAAGTTTAGGGACATTTCGGGTCCTCTTCGGAAGTTTAGGGACATTTCGGTCCTCTTCGTAGTTTTAGAACATACAGGTTCCATCGTAGTTTAGGGACATTGTGGTCCTCTTCGTAGTTTTAGAACATACGGTCCTCTTCGTAGTTCCATCGTAGTTTAGGGACATTGCGGTCCTCTTCGTTTTAGAAAATACTTCTTGTACTCTTTGGACAACTCATAGGATTTTCACCCACTTTTGTTGTTCTCTATCTCATCACCACTTGGTGATTGCTTCCATTTCTTCACAATCTTTTTGTTGTTTCTTCTTCTCTTCTTCTTTTTGTTCCGGTCATGCTTTTGTTATAAAACCTTCACACTTCTTTGATTTTTTTTTTTAAGATTCTCTCACAATCTTTCATTTCGTCAAGCTTCGCCACAAGCTCTAACTATTCTTCTTCTTGCTATATTGTTGTTACAATTTTGCCACGCTATCCGATGTGCCACATTTCTGAATTCAATAGATTTGCAACGCTTGAAATTATTGTCACACTTATGTTTCCCGATCATCCTTGCATTTAAACAAACATCTTGTATGCATCTTCTATTTTGTTTGAGGCTTTCACCCATCTTCAAATCAGCTTCAACTTGCTCTCCTGTCATGACCATCATCACCGTGAACATCATCCTTGCTTTTTTTTTTATTTTTCTTCTAGAGCTCTTCCATCACATGCGAAGAAAGTTCCCATGGGCATCATGCTTTTTTTTTTTTTTTTTTTTTTTTCTTGCTTTCTTGAGCAGCACCACATCTCCACTTTGCCACCTTCACGTTCTTTAGCAAACATCAATCATGGCAGCAACTCATCATCATTTCCTTCATTTGAGTTCTCACGAGTTCTAGCATGCCATCACGTTCTCTACCCGAGCTCTCATCAGTCCCTTTATCGGCTTGTTGGCAAACTCGAGTTCATAAACTTCCATGAAACCAATCTCGTCCTCATTAAACTCATCACGCAAAAAACTACCAAACCATGTTCGTAGCAAACAATACTCCATACTCATCGAACCAAAGCATCTTCTGTTCAATGGCAGCAATCTTTCATCTCTTCTCTGTTGCTGCTGTTATCATCTCGACATCCATTCTTCTTCTTCCTTCTGGAGCTCTAAAGCAGCAGTACCTTGCTCGAGCTCATTACCGAACATCACTTCCTTCTTCCATCAGCAACTACCAGCTCATGTATCTCCATTATCGTCATCAACATCAAGCCAAAAACCGATCAAGTTCACCATTCATCTCAGCCAACAATCCCGAACAAAGCAACACCATCACCGAGCCATGATTTATCCAAAGCTCACCTACGCTCGGCTCCACCGCCTCTCATAACATCCAATCGAGCATCATGACCATCATCTTTATCCGAAGCTCGCCACATTAATTGCAATATGAACCGCAGATCATTTCCACCGATGATGATCATCATCCACAACTTAGTGATTTGTTTTCGAGAGCGGCAACCACTCGATATTCATTGTATCTTCTCTCGGACTTCTCATCTACTCGAGTTGCAAGTAATGGTGGAGATCATGGAGCCAGAGAAAGTGATACTTTACCCCCAACTTTTCTGGGGTTGTGTTGCATCTTTTCTGCGGATTTTGTCCATGTTTCCTTCCAGGTCATTGAGCTATTTGGGCGTGTTATAGACAGTTATCTTTCGAGACAGATACCAAAGAGAACGTCCTGATTTCAAGCATGCCCCTGGATGAGCTCGACACCGCCATACGGGCGAACATCAAAGGACGAAGTCGAGAGTTGAGGCGAGCCTCAACTTTAAGTGGGAAGGTGCCGGCTTTTGAGGGAGTACAACCTCTTGTGCTCAAAGGACCGATGTGAACTTTCAGTCATGGGTATTCCATTGAGGTATACTTTCACGTATCACAAGGCACTCATGCGATTCCATATTTGGGGACGGCGAGACACGGCTCCTCATGCACATTACCGGGTTGCTTCCATGGCTCTTTTCACAGCTCAGCAACTCGTCACTTCCAAGCCACACAGCTTCCTACTTTCTTCGTTGTTAACCTTTTTTTTTTTTCACGGCAACTTTCATACCGTCCTCATATCATGTTTTTTTTTTTTTTTTTTTGGACAATCAACATGTTTTTTTGATACCACGTTTTTGTATCTAAAAACCTAGTTCCACACGTACACTTACTTGGGTGGTGAAAACCAACACACATAGCCGCAACACACATAGCCGCAACCCCATAGCCAGCACCATCATAACGAGAACTTAAACCTAGTTCCACACGTGTATCTAAGGTTTTTGTTAAACCTTCTATACTCAACACCATAATGAGAACTTAAACAATAACAACCAGATTTTTTTTTTTTTTTTTTTTTCTCTAGCTCTCTTCCTCTCCTCTCTCTTCCCTCTCACCTTGCTCGATACCATCTTAAAGATCGAACAAGAGAGAGGAGAACATAAACGCGGAAGCGTAAAGACTACATTGATATTAATCTTGGTGGAATACAATCTATTTGATATTTTTGATTGTTTGATTCTTTCTTTCTTACTTACTTACAAATGAATACAACATGCCTATGGAGGCTAACAACTATGCATATGGAGGCTAACAACTATGCCTATGGAGGCTTCCACCAAACCAACTACTAGACAATCTAGTATTCTTATTTGATTTGTCTAACTCTAGAACACTCATTTTACACATGTTAATTGTCTAACATTGACTCTAGACATCCTAGATATTTCTAGGTTAATTTAGATAGATGTGAACACTTGACTAAGTTGGTGTTGAATATTCAACACTCCCCCTCAACACCTACTTTCCAACTTCTCTTTATCGTAGACGTTTCGGTCCCCTTCATAGTTTAAGGATGTTTCGGTCCTCTTCATAGTTTAAGGATGTTTCCAGTCCTCTTCGGAAGTTTAGGGACATTTCGGTCCTCTTCTAAGTTTAGGGACATTTCGGTCCTCTTCGTAGTTTTAGAACATACGGGTTCCATCGTAGTTTAGGGACATTGCGGTCCTCTTCGTAGTTTTAGAACATACGGGTTCCATCGTAGTTTAGGGACATTGCGGTCCTCTTCGTTTCAGTAAAATACTTCTTGTACTCTTTGGACAACTCATAGGATTTTCACCCACTTTTGTTGTTCTCTATCTCATCACCACTTGGTGATTGCTTCCATTTCTTCACAATCTTTTTGTTGTTTCTTCTTCTCTTCTTCTTTGTTCCTGGCCATGCTTTTGTTGCGAAAACCTTCACACTTCTTTGATTTTTTTTTTAAAGATTCTCTCACAATCTTTCATTTCGTCAAGCTTCTGCCACAAGCTCTAACTATTCTTCTTCTTGCTATATTGCTGTTACAATTTTGCCACGCTATCCAGATGTGCCACATTTCTGAATTCGTAACAGATTTGCAACGGGCTTGAAATTATTGTCACACTTATGTTTCCCCGATCATCCTTGCATTTAAACAAACATCTTGTCTCGCATCTTCTATTTTGTTTGAGGCTTTCAAACCCATCTTCAAATCGGCTTCAACTTGCTCTCCGTCATGACCATCATCACCGTGAACATCATCCTTGCTTTTTTTCTTCTAGAGCTCTTCCATCACATGCGAAGAAAGTTCCCATGGGCATCATGTTTTTTTTTTTTTTTTCTTGCTTTCTTGAGCAAGACCGCTCCACTGCCACCTTCACGTTCTTTAGCAAACATCAATCATGGCAGCAACTCATCATCATTTCCTTCATTTCAGAGTTCTCACGAGTTCTAGCATGCCATCACGTTCTCTACCCGAGCTCTCATCAGTCCCTTTATCGGCTTCGTTGGCAAACTCGAGTTCATAAACTGCCATGAAACCAATCTCGTCCTCATTAAACTCATCACAGTAAAACTACCAAACCATGTTCAGGTAGCAAACAATACTCCATACTCATCGAACCAAAGCATCTTCTGTTCAATGGCAGCAATCTTTCATCTCTTCTCTGCTGCTGCTGTTATCATCTCGACATCCATTCTTCTTCTTCCTTCTGGAGCTCTAAAGCAGCAGTACCTTGCTCGAGCTCATTACCGAACATCACTTCCTTCTTCCATCAGCAACTACCAGCTCATGTATCTCCATTATCGTCATCAACATCAAGCCAAAAAACCGATCAGAAGTTCACCATTCATCTCAGCCAACAGTCCCGAACAGCAACACCATCACCGAGCCATGATTTATCCAAAGCTCAACCGATTGGCTCCACTGTCTCTCATAACATCCAGTCGAGCATCATGACCATCATCTTTATCCGAAGCTCTGCCACATTAATTGCAATATGAACCGCAGCATCATTTCCACCGATGATGATCATCATCCACAACTTAGTGATTTGTTTTCTCGAAAGACAACCACTCGATATTCATTGTATCTTCTCGGACTTCTCATCTACTCGAGTTGCAAGTAATGGTGGAGATCATGGAGCCGGAAAAGTGATACTTTACCCCCAACTTTTCTAGGGTTGTGTTTATGCTGATCTGCACACGGATTTTGTCCATGTTTCCTTCCAGGTCATTGAGCTATTTGGGCGTGTTATAGATGGTTATCTTTCGGAAGACATTACCAAAGAGAACGTCCGATTTCAAGCATGCCCCGGGATGAGCTCGACACCTGCCATACGGGCGAATACATCAAAGGACGAAGTCGAGAGTTGGAGGCGAGCCTCCAACTTTAAGTGGGAAGGTGCGGCTTTTGAGGGAGTACAACCTCTTGTGCTCAAAAGGACCGATGAACTTTCGGTCATGGGTATTCCATTGAGGTATACTGTCACGTATCACAAGCACTCATGCGATTCCATATTTGGGGACGACGAGACACGGCTCTCATGCACATTACTTGGTTGCTTCCATGGCTCTTTTCACAGCTCAGCAACTCGTCACTTCCAAGCCACCGACTTCCTACTTTCTTCGTTGTTAACCTTTTTTTTTTTTCACGGCAACTTTCATACCGTCCTCATATCATGTTTTTTTTTTTTTTTTTTTTTGGACAATCAACATGTTTTTTTGATACCACGTTTTTGTGTATCTAAAAAAACCTAGTTCCACACGTACACTTACTTGGGTGGTGAAATCCAACACACATAGCCGCAACACACATAGCCATGAACCCCATAGCCAAGGCCATCATAACGAGAACTTAAACCTAGTTCCACACGTGTATCTAAGGTTTTTGTTAAACCTTCTATACTCAACACCATAATGAGAACTTAAACAATAACAACCAGATTTGTTTTTTTTTTTTTTTTTCTCTGAGCTTCTCTAGCTCTTTCCTCTCACCTTTCTCTCGATACATCTTAAAGATCGAACAAGAGAGAGGAGAACATAAACGCGGAAGCGTAAAAGACTACATTGATATTAATCTTGGTGGAATACAATCTATTTGATATTTTTGATTATTTGATTCTTTCTTTCTTACTTACTTACAAATGAATACAACATGCCTATTTATAGGCTACAAAAGAAGAAGAGAACTATGCCTATGGAGGCTAACAACTATGCCTATGGAGGCTAACAACTATGCATATGGAGGCTAACAACTATGCCTATGGAGGCTTCCACCAAACCAACTACTAGACAATCTAGTATTCTTATTTGATTTGTCTAACTCTAGAACACTCATTTTACACATGTTAATTGTCTAACATTGACTCTAGACATCCTAGATATTTCTAGGTTAATTTAGATAGATGTGAACACTTGACTAAGTTGGTGTTGAATATTCAACATGCCGATAGTACATATCCAGAAGAATATCTGGTAGGTGAAAATGTGCTGGCATAGTTCTTTCTATACACACCATGCCGACAATATGTTAAAACTGGGTTATACATCATGCCGGCATAGATATAAGTATGAAGACCCTGCCGATTTAACGGTTGCAGGCATGGTATTCATACTTAACCCATGCCGGCATTGCCATTTCCAGAATTGTCCATGGCAAAAAAATTCAGGTGAATTTTTGCATGCAACCTTTGTTTATGGATGATTTGAAGACTTGGAAATATTTGTTTGTTCATTACTTCACTCATTTAAACCAAGTTTCTAAAACCTCTCCATCTGATCTCTACCAAAGTGATATGATTTATATTAATCACTATCAAACTAATATTTATTAACTTAACTAATTATAATCAACCACTAATCTTATAACAAATACTTAACATTTTAACTAATTATAATTAAACACTAATTAGGATTAGTGAGGGTAGACTAGGAATTAAAAAAATATTTGGATAGGGGGTAACCACGAATTGCTATTGGGACACCGTTTTTGTCCTCTATCTATATCCCCCAATTAGATTTCACAAAATTGGTCAAAAAGACCAAAACAGAAAATTCCTGGGTGAAATAGCTTCTTAGCTTTAGATATTGTTCATATAGCCAAAAAACCAAAAAATACTATTCATTTAGCCAAAATGGATATTTGACCCAGAATGTTATTTATTTATTAACCTGAAGAGAAAAATATGTCCCTATCTTCTACAAATAAACATTAACCAAATAAAAACAAAGTACAAAAAAAAATAGAATAGATTACTCTGTTTTACGAATTAAAACAGAGCAAAACAGAGTGCGTGTAACAGAGCGAAACAGAGTGCGTTAAACAGAGCATATCCTTCATCTCTGCCTCATGCCAACCACAACTTCCATCACCTGCACATCTGTAAAGATACTCAGATGAAACTTCTCATTCGTGACAGCATGACCTGATGATTCACCTATCATGAAATTGTTGATGTGGATTGCAACACACTCGGTAGTTTGATGATGACCTGGTGATGCAATAGTAACATCTTTGTGCTGACAGTGATCTCCCTAGGTCAAACCTAGACGAGTTATAGGTTGAACTGCAAGATTATAACAGATACAAACGGAATATGAGAATCAGAGAATGCATTTTTTTAGCTTTAAGGTTGAACATGTCGATAGATTGGATACAGACAAACTGGGAAATTTTCAGGAAACAATCATCTGATGGGGAAATCAACTATGGTCTCTGCACCATATGTAGCATTTTTACATTGAATCTAGTGGTCTATTGAGTAATTGAGGTGTTTTGTAACGCATTTTACCTTGATTAGTGGTTTGGAAGTTTGGAAGCAACAAATCCAGGGCTAGTTCCAGATTGGCAGCTAGTTCAATTAGTAGGGTGATTGGATGGACATGTGCACGCATCCAATATATTTCAATGATTTCATTCTGGTGATCATACGCATACCTCTTCATAGCCTCAACCAAGCTCTGCATATTCAAATTATTTGAGAAAATACACACCATTTGAGAATAGAATAAGGATTTGGAATGATTAAGAACACAGGGTAAACAAAGAATACAAGGTAAACTAAGCAGATTATTGGAGAAAATACACCCCATTTGAGATGGAGGGATATTAGCTAGAGGTATATAACTCAGTCCACCATCAAATGATGCCCCAGTAAGATCATAGAATGAATTGAAAAAGAGGCGACACTCGTGTCCAGCAGCATACACAAAAGTCTTGTTGTCTGGAGGACAAGTTTTCGCATGTCGTATGATGCCTTCCCATGTCTTTATTGATGTAACATTGTCAAATTCCTATAGATAAAAATGAACACATGATATTACTAATATCACAAACCTACCCTCCATTAAAATTAGGTGTACTAGTAGTAAACACACTACTACTACTGCTTTATTCTACAGTTTGAGAAATGAGATTGCTGGTTAGTAAACACACTACTACTACTACTTAAACACGTACTCACACATTAAACCTGGATGAAACCAGTTTCATCCTAGTTTAAACATGCTGAAAAAATATACATCACAAATTAAATCTAAATGAAACTGGTTTCATCCTAGTTTATATTATATTAAACCTGGATGAAACTGGTTTTCATCCTAGTTTAAACATGCTGAAAAAATATACACCACAAATTAAACCTAGATGAAACTGGTTTCATCCTAGTTTTTATTATATTAACACTGGGTGAAACTGGTTTTCATCCTAGTTTAAACATTGTGAAAAAATATACACCAGAAATCAAACCTAGATGAAACTGGTTTCATCCTAGTTTATATTATATTAAAACTGGATGAAACTGGTTTTCATCCTAGTTTAAACATGCTGAAAAAATATACACCAGAAATCAAACCTAGATGAAACTTGTTTAATACTATAGGAAACATTTTCACTTAACCAAATTAGTCTTGTAGGAAGTAGTACAATGTATATATGTATCATGCTATGGATATTAGGCACATTCTCATGTAACCAAGAAAAATTCATATGAAGTCAATTAGATTTACAATCACTAATTAGACTTAAATTAGTGACTTTCCTAACCAGATGCAAACCATACAATACAAATAACCATATGCAAGCCATTCACAACATAAACTTTAAAGTCATTATAATATAACCAGATGCAAACCAACTAAACCAACTAAAATCCTAGTTTAAAATGGGTGAAAACAAATTCAACCCAATTTAGTATAGGATGATACCCATTTTCGCCATGTATGTTCAACTCAATCTAGCATAGGATAAAACCATTTTGAGAAATTTCTTATCTTCTTAAATCGAATTAACATAAAACCCTAATCTCACTTATTCAAAATCAAAGACGAATCCGAAAAATGGCGATATAGATGATCACAAACAATCACAGATTCACAATCAGAAACTCCCAATTGAACCCAATTTTAGAAATCCCTCAATGTTTAAATCGAACAATAAGAAGAAGAGAAACCATACCAAAAATTATAAGGAACAAATTTCACCAGAAATCAATCACCTTCATCGAACGACCATGGGTTTTCCATTGATTGGAGTTTGATTTGAACTTGACTGATTCTTCTCTTTTGTTTCCGAGGAAGAAGCCAGAAAAAGAAACTTGTCCTAGTCTTTTGATTGCATTTTCCATCGGTTGGGGAATATGATGGTGTTGTTGGATAAAGTGGATATCGTCGATGGTGGTGTTGGTGATTTGTGGAGGAGACGATGGTGGTGTTGGTGATTTCTGGAGGAGATGTTTTTTGGATATGGTTTGAGGAGACAGAGAAGACGAGAAGAAGATATCCCTTCCAAAAGGGTAGTAACGTAAACTCCTCTTTAAAATATTCCATTGGCTATTTGATCCAGGCCTAATTCTAACAGTCCATTTGACCCGAGAAACCTATATTTTTGGCTATATAACCCATTTTATGATTAGATTTTGTATTCCCCAATTGCGCGTTCCTTTTTAACCAATTTTGTGAAATAAAAAAACAAAACTAACATAATTTATATAAAATCTTAATATGCAACCTGAATAGAACTCTGGCTTTACCATCAATTACTTATAGGTATAAGTTTTCTCCAATACCTCACTGGCTCACTTCACTTGAATTTTTTTTTTTTTGTTCTGGGGATACTTCACTAACTCTTAATTCACTTTTTTCCAAAATAATAAAACAAATAAGTTATATGGATATCGAAAGTCAGAATTTACTTGAAACAAATAAGGATCACTATACATATAAATAAAAAGATTTCTTGAAAATGTGAAGCTGAATGAGAATGAGATGAAGCAGTGACTGTTAAATTTTTTTTTTTGTATGAAGTATGTGAAGTATTACACTAACAGTGTCACTTATAATCAGTATTTCATTTCATACTAGGTATCACCGGGGCCTTACGGCCCCGGCTCAAACTCTCTTTATAGTCATAAGTGTACATACTTTATCAACAATCAACTTCACAAGAAATAGAGAATCCAAAGCAACTTAGTAACACCATTTTATTGAGGATCACATGTTTGAAGCTTGACCGAGCTGCATCGGGCCTGAAAACTTTAGTTACAAACTTATAGACGCTCAAAAGGATAATGATTGGCCTATAGTCCTTGATTGTTTCCCCTTGATTCTATTTTTTAAAAGCCAAAGAAAAAGAATTAGAAGTGAAAAACTATTGTAAAAAAAAGACGTCCATTTTAACAAAATTCTAGCACTTCCGATGTGGGTATCCATCAGATCCCCGTGCTTTCTGATGACCAAGATCTTTCACTACTTCCTACACTTTTCACTCTTTACATGAAATACGGCGAAACCTGGACTGATCTAGTGTACAAAACATAATAGAATCTAAGAATATTTGATTTTAGATTTCCCCCCTCGCTCAAAAATATGACCATCACTATCCTTCAAACAAAGAATTCTACTAGAGAGGCTTCTAGAGCTCGCATATTAATGGAAATAGCATGAATTCTTTTCACCAAGTTTTTTGAGGGTTTTGACAATCTTAATATCCCTTATACAATGATGAGATAGCATTACCTGCAGGGGCGGAGCTAAGGGTTGACTGACCCTGGCTCTAGCCCCCCCTAAAATTCCAAAAACCGTTAAAAAAAGCCCTTGATTGGATCCCATAATTTATATTTAGCCCACCAAAATTAAGTATTTAGTCCATTAAATTTATTAAAAAAAATTTCTAACCCCCCTCTATACTAATAGTTGGTTCCGCCACTGCCTGATTCTATCGCTAGCCTCTAGAACCTATAGACTCTGGACATTTCTCAGGCTTATTCTTATGGGATCCAAGATCCCACTTTATCCCCTGTAGAAGTGTCGTTTTTTTGTGAATAGTTAGAGTGATCCGGAATGAGTATTGTGTCTAGCTTGGATCCAAAATGGAAGAATCCAAGGAACGTAGTTTCTAACCGCGTATGGAAAAAGAAAAAAACGCGTTTTGAAACTGCGAGTGGAAAAAGCAAGAAACGCAGTACCAAATAGACCGTTGGATTCCTAGTCTTATTGGAGATCTAATGGTTAATAAATGATGCGATGTTTGAAACTGCGTGTCGCGCTGTTTCAAACCGCGAATGGACGAAGAATCTTGGATCCCCATTACGCCCGGGAGAGGTTTTCGGCTGACGTGGATCCAAGAAGAAACTTGAATCATGGACTATGATAAGACTTAGCCTCATTGCACTGATTTTCAGGCATTCCCTAGAGGTATTAATGCTTGTGAATATATTACGAAGATAAAAGAGCTACCTGACTGTACGGCAAGTTAGAAATATTTTAGACTGCTAATTTAAGTTCAATTTGTGCAAAATTTAAAAGCATTACCTAGAGATATTAGAGAAATGAAACTTTTATGGTGCCTCAACCTAAAAGGCATAAGAATCGAAGTTTTACCTAAGTCTTGCCTTAACAGCTCCCAACAGGCTTCGGCAGTTCCTGTTTCTTGATACTCTGATATTCTATCAGCTGCGTAATGAGTTATATGTAGGAAGACTTATCAACATACAATCCTGCAACTCTAGAGTCAAGTGCTTCTCTAATCGATTTTGTAACCGTTCCTTTCTCATCCTATCTTGCAATAAATGAAGACTTATCAATATGAACAGTAATGGTAAGCATCGAACATAAAAAAATCAAATTTAAAACATACCCACACCCTCTAATGGTCTTGATTATACTCTCCGAATGTAGTGAGCACTTTGATTTTAAACCTGGATAATACTCTTAGCTCTTAACTGTTACACGGAAAAACCTTTTCCCCATTGCATCTATCTCATTAGTACCACTCAAGCTTGTTTGGCTTGATGCATATATAGCTTTAGTATCAGTTATGCACCTTTGATCTATCATGAAATTTAGCAGTGTGCATCTCAACCAAAACAGAAAATAAAACTTCAATTATTTGTAGGATCGGCGATTGGACCTGACGTGAATCGAACACGTAACCTTCTGACATGGAGTCAGATGTGCTACCATTGCGCCACAGATCCATGGTTTAAACGACTTGTCTTAGTATGTGATAGAAGCAGGATATACCTCTGGTGCTCGCTTTTTTAATAGAAACAATGGTAACGGCAAGAATGGTAAACCATACTTTTTGCAGTAGCAGTCATAAAGCAGCTGTATTCATAAGATTAAGGCCATGATTATTTCCGCCATATGTAATCTGCAGCCAATAGATAAATACATAATCAATAATCTATATGAATAAGAAAATCTACAAAGAAATCATATAACCATAAAAAGACTAAAAGAGCTCACCTTAAACTAATTTGTTTCTTATCCATAATGGGCAACACTAATACATCCATGCATATATACTCTATTATCCCAGCACAAAGAAGAGCAAAAGATCGACAAAAATTATCAAATAGCTACATGTCAAAAGACAGATTCCACTATTGAAATCCTAATATGCTAGTCCTGAAAACTGCCAGTATCTTAATGGGTTTAGACCTTGATTGTTTATTTAATGGAAATTATCGATTGAGGACAAAAAAAGATGATTTATGCATAAAGTGTACTACGAAGTATGTAAAAACTATAACATCAATTATAAGGTTCAAAAGTACCAATATAATCAGGACTAACATATATGTATAACTTAGTGGAAACATCAAAACAATTATTTATATCATCAAAAATAGAGAAATGTTACCACTAAAACATCCACGAATAGGATTCCAAAGCGGTGAACTCATTACTGCTTCAGCTGTGATTTATGATGCCGTGATATGAGGGTTTTGGTTCGTATTGAGGCACAAATATTAAGAACTATTTAGGGAGCAAAGTCTGGATAACATAAATAGTTTCCAAATTATCTTAGGAATATCTTAAGAATGTCAGGACATAATTTATTACAAACAAATTGAAGATGTCTTAATATATGCTTTGTAGAGAACATCTCCACTTTGTATTGTGAGGGCCGGAGTTTTACAGGTTATTGGAAATAACACCTAGGATATCAAAATCAGAACCCTGAAAATCATTAGCTGGGAAACCTTAAATAAAAGAAAAGATACCAATGATGAAAATTATTATGGATGTGCAACTAAGAGGGACGGAAATAATAATCATTTTTTTTAGAAAAACACCAACGTAACTGGCTAAAAACATATTTAGCACCGAATTACGTATTCATTCATTTTTTATGAACCAATTTCGCTAGATAAACTGAAGTCCTAGCGAGTATCCTAGTGAATTGCAATCAGAGAAACTATATCATCTATCTGCCGAGTTAACTGTTGATAAACATTTTCGTTTGAGAAACATCCAATGTTGAAGGGAGGGAAGCACTCAAAGTCGAAAAATAAATCACAATCTAAAGTTCCACCTATAGACCAATTAATCCCATCTAAAACATTAGACCTACTAAATAAAAAATCTAATAGCTAGCTAGAGCCTAAACACAACCAAACACATCATCTGTCTTTAGATCTTGAAGTCCATTAAAAATGCTTAAAACCAAACAAACAAAATAAAAAAATCAATAGTGATAACTTCAAAGTTTCAGATTGTTCAGTTTTTAACCTTTACCTTCATCTATTTGCTGCCAAGTTAAGAGTTCCCCGCGATTCTGCAAGCAAAAAGAAATGTTATTACTTATTTGTTTGTTGTTGCAGTTGCAGGTCACTGAATTTCGTAAAACAATACTTATGATTATTGGATTTTGTTGAGTCATGTGATAATTTTATTTAGATGATTTGCTTCTTCTTGAACCATAACGTAATAATCTGGCTGTTGATTTCCTATCTGATTCTGATAACAATTTCTCAAAATTGCAATTACAATGGAGAAGCTCTGTTACAAAGTAAAGAAGGTAATTGCTTCAAAATAAAAAAAAAATTGAACATAAAATGTGAAGAACCTTCTTGAACAATTAATATTAACTACCATGAGGTAATATTTTGGCTGTTGGTATTCTATCTGATTCTGAGAACAATTTCTCACCATTAACATTACCATTATTAATAATATCTTCGAACTGTCTTTGGGAGATTCATTATTAAAGGACATAATTATTTTTTTGAACATAAAATGTGAAGAAAAATAATAAGTGAGAAAGAATGTTAGGCAATGGAAATCCATGAAGTTTACCTAGCTAGATATTACACTGCAATTAATCCATATCAAGCTACACAAAAGTATATAAATAAACCAAATGTAAGAGCATATTCACAAATTATAATACATCAACTCACCAACATCTATAGATGCAAATTCAACACCATTGAGTGAGTAAACAATCTTCTCCACTCGGCCCTAAGTTATAATAAATTAACAGTTATGAGACCCCAGTTCAACTTTATTCCACAATCAATACAACTGAACAAAACCCAATATCCAATTTACTTGAGATATTCATTGCAAGTTAATGAACAACTACAGAACTGAAGTTCTACAATTGTGTTTGTAGATGGTTAGTGAGGCATTGATCTTTGCTTCTTTCAATGAAACCTGGCTACATAAGCATTGAAGTTATGTACGTGTTTGCAGTGCTTCTCATAGTTCCTATAAATTTGTTTATGGTACATGTATAAAATTTCTATTTAAATTACTAATAATGGCTAGCTATAACGAAGAATGAGTAGTGGGAGAAGGTAGAGTTCTGATAAAATTCACTTTCTGAACGAAATTTCTTGCTTTTATTCTATCAGAAAGAGGGATCAGTGGAGTGTGTAGGACCAACCTTGTAATTTCATAATCAAAACAACATCTGTTCAATTTCCTATGCAATACAAAGAGTACGTATATCTGCAGTTGGGTAACTTCCTAATCATGATTTGATGAATGCCTAACCTATTCAAATTTGAATTGAATTTGAAAAAACCCAATATTTTCCAGTATAATGTACACATAGAATGTCAATGGATTAGCAATAGAGAGAATCAAAAAAAAAATGTGTATACGGGGAGAAAAGTACCTTTAAGGGATATTTTGCATTGTCAATGTCGAAGTAAGCTTTGTTTTCTCTGCTCTGAAATCATACATGTAGTACGAAGTTGT
This sequence comes from Papaver bracteatum, assembly GCA_023529315.1. Classification (NCBI taxonomy): domain Eukaryota; kingdom Viridiplantae; phylum Streptophyta; class Magnoliopsida; order Ranunculales; family Papaveraceae; genus Papaver; species Papaver bracteatum. The sequence continues at coordinate 125,491 of JAJJWX010002989.1, read as the reverse complement.
GCATAGATACCACAATGTTATAGCTTTGTGGCAATCGTGCTGTTACAACATGATATCATCATATGCAACTCTATACAGTGACAGAAAGTACCCACTTATCCTGCTACATATTCCCTCCTTTGTTATTGTGAAGACTTAAAGTCTAAATAGCATTCACCATTTACCACTACAACAAACCTACCAATGAAAAGCACATCCAGTAATATGGTTCTGAATATTGTTTGTCTTCTCAAAAGACGGCGAAGATGCACGATCTTCTCTTCGTTACCCAGACTTCAGGCGAATGAGCTAGCCTTTCCATGAAGTTATTCTGTTCATATGTAGAATAAAGTAATTTCAGATTCAACATTAGTGAAAACAATACTACCTACAAAAATTTAAATTATAATAAGTCACACTGTCAATTCTTCCAAGTTATTTGATGATATTTCAAACCTGAGAAGATTTTTGCAAGTAATATATGGGTATGGCAAATACACCATTCTCATTCTCCATCTGTAGAATATACCATCTCCTCAGTACTCAATTTAGTAGGGAGTCACTTCCACGCTAGATATAAATTAAAATAAATGCGAGAACGTAATTCATATACAGTATAGACAAAATCTAGGAAGTAAATGGATAGTTAGATCCGTGATGATTACCTTCTGTTTTATTATACTAACAAAATACTGTAGGTCAATACTATCCAGACTCATGTAGTGAAATCCAAGTTGAAACCGCTTTTTCCCTGTGTATAAAAGTAGATGGGTATGAAAAAAAAACACTTAAGTTGAACCATAACTTCAACGTATTTCATATACAGTGGACAAAATCTAGGAAGTAAATGGAAAGTTAAATCAGTGATGATTACCTTTTTTTTTATTATACTAATAATGCAGATCATCCAGTCAAACTATGTAAACTACACTCAAATGCAACTCTGGGAATCTTTCACACTACGTTGTTGTGTCTTTCTCCACGTTTAAACTATATCATCTCCAATGAGAAACTATATTTCATTGTCATCCATGTCCACTCTTACTTGTCGTCTTTGCACCGCTACATCGGTCAGGCCAAATTTGTCTACCAATACCTAATCAGCGACATAGTCACATAATAACCCTTTATGTATTAATTAAAGAGACCAAATACAGTTCACAAACTACTAACCGTAAAAGTATACAAATGAAGTTCACATTTCCTGAGCTGCCTTCCAAATGACTTCTCCACATCCTTATTGAGAAGCTTCCTTTAGAGCCTGATTTTCCTCTAAAAACCAAGCTGCTGAGACATCTAGCTGGAAATGTCTTTCTCCCCTAATATGTACCTACATATAGATGTATATAAAGTTAGACTAAGGATTTTTGCTTCTCTAATCAAACAGACATATAGCCAATGCTAATCTTTCCATTTTATGCTAGAATATGAACCATCGTCATTGGTCACCGACACATAATGCCATCAATACAATATGATATATAACTTGTATGAAGGATGACAATCATAATCACATATTGTGAAAAGCAAGAACAAAAAAATAGGAACTAACTAATCAGAAAACAACGTATGCAACATTAAAGGAAACTCAAGCCCTAAGAAATTCAGTAAACTCAATTGTTTACGAAAAGGTTAATATCAAAAATCAAACTCTTACCTTGTTTTAACCTAATTTTCAAACGCAAACTCAATTGTATGCAGACAATAGGCCTCAATTGTGAGCAATAATTGATAATTAAGAGATTCATGTCTGGAATCAATCTGAAAGGAGCTAATGAAGGAATTGTAAACCCTAGTAAGCTAACTTTTTTTCTGCATATTGTTGTCCACAAGTTGTTAACCAATCCACAAAAACAGAACTGAATTACTCAAGAACTTGCAAAAACTCACTAACAAAATTGCAGAATCAGAAAAATCAAAGCCATATAAAAGACTAACTCAATAATTCGAAACCAAAACGAATAAAAAAACCATCAACATCATATAAGAAATTGATAAATTGGTATTTCTTAGCAAATTAACACAACAAACATTAAATTTAAACAGTAAATTTAAAACCCCCAAGATATATGAGACCCTAGGTTTTAATTTCTGAAATATTACCAAAATTCAATTACTATTTCCAAAATCTTTTCTTGCATAGCAAATCCCTTCATGACCAACTGAAATCAACAGAAAGATGAGAAGTTGAGGTGTGTTTCACTTTGAATCATTGTTGCTCATCGAGAGGAGAAGTAGATGAAGGTATAGATTGTGGGTGGTTGCGGCAGTGCCTAAGAACCAAAGAAGAATTTATTTACTGCTCGGCTGGAGGTGTAAAATAGAGAGAAAGGGCCAAGAGCGTCAACCCGCCCTATATTTGCCACCCACATCAACCAATTTAACATTAACCGAGTGTTTCCCAGTCGTCAAAGCCGCCCTTTTATGATTAACCCGACGAGTTTCTCATGTTCGTGACTCCTTCGTAGCCGTCTAATGACTCCTTCATCCTGAGCTTCCCGACCTTCGGATCGGGTCTACATTAAACGTCATCCGTATGATAGCTTTAGTCATCATGGACATAAACCTCATACCTTTTTATAACAATGATGCAACTACCTTTGCTTTTTTTGGGGACCAATCTAGCTATTAATCCTAAAATTATTAATGTTGCATGTATCGCTAGCTAGCTCTTGCAATCAACTTTTGACTTGAGTTAAGATTTGGGGTCTGTGGATGAACAAAGAGATTTCTTTGCTATAGGAAACCCAATTTAAATGAACATATTTGATAAATTGGGATCCACCACCTAATATAATATAATTAAGGTTTTAATTAAATATGATAAAATTAAAAATTATGAATATAATATAGTAAATTTAAAAATGTATTAAGTATAATAATGTTTCTTTAACATTTAAATTAAAAAGTCGGAAGAAGTGGAAAAGTTAGGAAAGTTATAGGGGCGTTTGTATAATGATCGTCCGCGTTGGTGTTTTCATCTCCCGCATTGGTGCTTTGATCGCGGTGGTGCTTTCATCTCCCACTTTGGTGTTTTGGTCGCGCGGTGCATAATTAAGTGCGCGCTACATCTTTCAACCCAATGAACAAACCAACAAAATTTTTGGTTTGTACATCCGTTTTTCATGTTTGTTGAATTCATAGTGGGAGCAAAATGAACAAACTTTGCATAGGAACTGCTCTTAAATCTCTCCTGATTTATTACGGTTACAGAATTAAATTCACTGTGGGTTGGTTGTGCTTTGTAAATTTTCTCAGTTGTGATAAAATTCTTATGTCACCATGTTTATTAGGTTACAGATAGGTGGAGGGACAGTGGGAAGTAATTACTGTGGGTGTGATCCCATGGTTAAAGTTTTAAATATCGACATACCTAGTAGGATCCTTAATTAAATCAGGTTCCCCAACAAGGCAACAACCAGTCGTCATTATTATACACTATATCAGAGCTACAGTGGTAGCAATTGAAAGTTTGAGCCATGTTAGTTAAGCCTAGTAATGTGCCCAACCCATACATACTTAGGGGGTAGCACATGTCTTGATATTAAATAAAATGATCGATTTCAGTGAACACAGGTTTTCTCCAGCTCATACATATTTCATGCAACAAAAATCCCGTTTTAAGTTGTTAGGCTATGATTATAATTTTAATGAATGAGTCCAAGCTATATATTTTCTATCCCTCATGGGGTTGCTCGAGAAAAGTCTACGGCAAAAACTTTAGTCCACTAACTTCGAAAGTAAAGAAATGTGAAAAATTGGAGTAAACTGAAGAAAGATTTTTAGTGAATTATATTATATTATCATGAGTATACTGACCTCGTGTTTACTGACACCTTGAGCATTATTCAGTTGGAGATGATCCATAGTGAAGAGGAAACATAACCTAAAACTAAACTTATATTTAGTCTTCACATTATAATGACACAAGGATACAAACTTTCCTTTGATTCGAGTTGTTTAGGCTCTCTAGCTAGTATAATCATCGCAATCATACCTCCTTATGTGTCAAAATTGGTTTTAAAATATTACCGGGTGGAAGTCAAGATATGAAAAGATTCCATTTACGAATGTCATTGTGTTCTAAAATTACCTAGTGAAGATTTTTGGTTTTGTGAATCATGTCAATTTAGTGTGGATGAATCCCGCCGAGAAACAGACTCACTTCAATTTTAAAAGTCATTTTTTCAAATTCCATTGGTTTTTGCACATGACATTTGAGTTCAACATTTTATTTATTTTATTGTCCGAAAATCTTAGGCAAACGACATATATGGGTTCTTTTCTTTTTCCAGATGACATAACATTTGGTTTTGTAGCGATACGACTTACATAGGTTTTATTCCACTGCTTCTAAGCAGCACTTGGAGGTACGCAGGAAAACTACTTTGTTTTTTTTGATGCAAAAGATGGTAATTTTATTAACCTGGAAAACTTTCAAAAATAAATAAATTGTGTCTCTAATCATCCGTCCGGATTGGGTTCTTTCTCCTTGTGCGACAAAATCGTTACTTAAGGGCAGTTCATATGGGATGAACAAACCTAGAGTTTGTTCATTTTGATCCCACTATGGGATAAACAAACCAAGAAAATGGATGTTCAAATGAACAGATTTGTTCATTTGAACATTGTGACACTCCAGTAGGCGCGCATCTGGTGAAACGACGCGCGGCATGTCTAATAACTCGGGCGACATCAGAGCTGACGCCCGATATTTCCATCAGAGCGCGCGTTTTCAGTGAAAACGCCAGAGTTATTCGGTCAAACTCCAGCATCAGCATACCTGTCGCCAACGGCTATGTTTGAACGGCTAAAAACATTTGTGATCCAACGACTGAATTTTGTTTAATTATATAAATACTCATACTTTTAACTCTAAATTCACACATTCTACTTTCAACTCAAAATTCCTACTCTAAATTCACTCTCAAAAATGCCTCCTACAGTTCGTGTTGGATTCTCACAACAAGAGGATTTAGCTATTTGTAGAGCCTTTATTTTTCACACACAAGAAGTTGTAATGCGTAATGTACCCGATTCGATGTTCACTTTCTGGGAAAAATGTTACAGAATATTCTGGCCAAGCTGAAGGAACATCCGTGGGCGTGAGTCTCACGGATTGCATCATCGTTTTAGTGTAATTAGTACGAATGTATTGGAGTTTGTCTCCAGCTAATGTTGAATCTCCAAAATAAGCTGAACGGTGAAGCCGAACGCGAAATGTTGCCCAGAACTCTAGCGATGTGGCCAGAATCTCACCGCGGTCGTACTTTCGTCCTACATGCTTGTTTCAACAATCTTAGGGTGCTCAACAGATACAATCCCTACATCAACCTAGGAATTCCACCACCCGCTAAGAATTGACGCATATGTATTAGTTGTTTTAATTTAATGTATTTCTTGTATTAACAATTATGATGTGGTTGTTCAATGCAGTATCACTACAAGAAAAATGGCTACTGACAACAGATATATGACAACGTTTTGCGAAACGTTGTCTACAAATGAGCATACGACAACAACTTAGTCTTAAAGCCGTTGTTGATATCATGTGTTGTCCATTTAAGCTATCGGAGGTCAATGCCCATTAATCCATACACGTGATATACACACGCATTTAAAATCACGACCCTTAGATCTAGTTGATTTTTCTTAGAGATTCTAACACAATAAGCTTATTTATACTTGAGGAAAGAGAGAAACAAGCATTATTCTCTCCGCCTCTCGCTCTCTTCCTTGTGTTCACCCCTTTTTTCTTCTACTCTAACCCTGATTTGGTTTCAATTTCGATATCGAACCCACTTCTTATTGTGTAGATCTTCGTTTCATCACATCTAATCTTTCATCTCTATATTATCTCCTAACGAAACTATATAAATCGATTTTTCCTTTTGATTTTGGTATTAGGGTTTTGATCTGATCCTAATTCGATGTATTGAATATGTTTTTCTTTGAAGAGTAGCTTTTGGTAATTGATTATCTCATTTTCATTTTTGTATTTCTGGTGATTTTGAGGTAAAAAAGAAAATTTGAGTTTGGTTAAATCGGGTTTGGTATTAATCTGAATCATTACTTGTTCATATTTTGCTTTGCTTCTCCTTGTAGAAAAATTGATAATGAGGAGTTTTAAGAGAAACTTTGTTTCTAATTTTAGGAATCTTTTGAGTAAGTATGAAAATTTTAATTACAAACCCTAATTAAATCTTCTTTTAATTTAAGTTTCAGTTGTAAACCCTAACATTTTTCTTTTTGATTTTAATTCAGGCACCTCCAATTTCAGATAGGTCTTCTTTTTAAGATATAAAGGTAAACCGATAATTGGTGATTTTAATTTCGGTCAACTCTCAATTTCAATTTCAATTTCAATTCTTCTCTCAATCTATCACCATTTTTGATTTCGAGTCTGTGTGTTTGTTAATCCAATAACTGGTTGTATGTGATCATGTTGTAGGTAAGGTTTACAGATTTTTACCTCGTGCTGAAAATGTTACATGACAAAATCCAAACGTAGCTAAACAAGACAAAAAGAAGAAGCCTAAAGGTAGATTTCCCATCAATTGCTGCTGTAAGTTTTGTATCCCTTAGTATTGAATTAATGTTCCATGAACTTGGAAAGTGTATCCTAATTAACACTGCTGTTAAATATGCTATAATTATCAGGTTGTTGGTTCTAGATGTTGGCCCCTAATTTCAAGGTACAGGGCATCTGTACGTACCCAATCCCCAAAAGTGGAGATGATCGAATCCTTGTACAAAGTATTACCAAATGAGGACGATGATGGAATTATGAGGTGATAATTTCAACAGTTTTAAATATCATAACTTAGCACCCGAGTAGTGTGTCAATGTTTATTTTCTTATTGGTAATCTTCTTTGTTGTGGATTCTAGAGAGCTTTTCGTGGATTTCTACCAGACAAGTAATGGGAGGAAGCTAAGCCAAATTATCATTTTTAGGTATATTAATTTTCTAGATTCTTAATTTTCACTTCGAGTAGTCTTCTTTCCCTTTAGTACAAAGAAACCAGGATATATGTGCTTTAATAGATTATGGTTACAATTTTCAGGGATGGAGTGAGTGAGTCTCAATTCAACCAAGTATTGAACATCGAGTTGGAGAAGATCATTAAGGTTCGTTTGGCTCGAGTACTCCAATTTAGTTACAACAATAAGAACCATGGGGATTATTAAACATCTATGGCTCCTTTTCTTGCTTATGGATTCAATATCTGGAAATGTATCTTCGTTCGAGCATAATTCTAAAACTAAAAAGTTCTTGTTTGCTTTAGGAAATAACTCACTTGGGAGAGACGAATCTGCCAAAGTTCACACTAATTGTCGCACAGAAAAACCACCATATAAAATTATTCAAAGATGGTGGTTGTCCCGAGAATGTTCCACCAGGTTTCACTTTGTTATCCTTTAAAAATTGTGCATCTGTAATCTCTACTGCCTTCCCTATTTTAGAATTTTGGATTTTCAGATTCCATCTTTACTAGACTGATGTGAAGAAGTTGAGTGCAGTTTATTCTTGGAATCTTGAATCGAAATGGTGAAGCTGGTTATTGTAACAGAAGGTGTTGGGTCTGAACTGGTGTTGTTGATTGCTGCAAAGGGATGTTGTATTGCAGTTGTAATTCAAGTGGTGGTAGTTGAACTGCAGGAGATGTGATTAAAAACTGGAACTACATCGCCTTAATTAGTTGATGATATTCATAACGGTGATGGAAAATGATGGACCACCAAGGTACTACTAGCTTCGCATTTGGGACTTTATAGTTTTCTTGTGTTGAGATTGAGATTGAGTTTGTATGGCTGTTGTAACTTGTAAGGGTACAAAGTTATTAACTTATATATATGTGTGACGACTACAGGTTTAATGTGAGGAAGAGCTGGTGGAAGCGATTGAGACTGTGACTGAAGTTAAGATGATTGCTTGTGTTTCATTGAGATTGTAGTTCACAAGGATGATACAAGAAAAGATTGTAGGATCAACCGTTGAGGTTAGTGAGTTGTCTAAGAATATTTTGGAGACCCGGTACAGGAATCTTCTAACTGCTTCTTACCTAATTTTTAATTTTTGCTCTTTTAGTTATTTTTGCCGAACTAACTGATATCATTGTTTTTCGTTCATATGCAGGCTTTGCTGATCCAGTTTCACTTGTTTCACAGTAGTAGTGTTGTTAAAGGAACCATCCTTGTGAATGAGAAGGTATACAAGTTTGCTATAGATTTTCTTGCTTCAATTTTGGAAAACATCAGTTTTTAAGCTGTTATATCACGAGTCACTATCAACGTGGTTGTTGGTGTCTGCAAGTTATCAACCAACTTGGTTAGTAATGTTGCGTGTTCTCGATTATTCAGCTTTTCTGTAACACAATTCAAGTAGGGCCATCAATGATTAAAGTTAGGACTTAGGAGTGATCTAGAACATGTAAATGATGAACCCATGACCAACTCCTTTGAGGTTGTATCCACAAGGTATGTGCATGCATAAGCTTGACATGGTTGTAGCTGTTGGTATTAGTGTATGATTATCTTTACTTCCAGCTCACCAGCTTATGCAACTTAGAACAGTCACTGTTAGTGAACATGAGCCATTGTTTCATGTAATTTGAAGTACATTTTTCTACGCTCCAAACTTTGGGTCGGTCATAATTGATCATTATATATACAGATTGTTCTTAATGATGGGTGTGAGTTTTTATTGATTACCGATGATTTTAGATGAAATTCTAGTATCCTAAAGGTTTTTACCTTTATCTCGCAATTACTTTGTGTTGATGAATTTTAGAACTTGGATTTATTATATTCAGTGCTGCTAAGCATTTGGAATCCGCAAATACGATGTTTTCGTTCATATGGTGGATTATTGGATTGTATTGAGTATCTTCTGGTGGCCATATATTGATAACTAATGCTCCTCAGCTTTACTGGTTTGTGTGATTTTTTTTTATTTTGACTTGAGTTGAATTTGAGTGTTACTTAAGGTCTTGTTTCTGACTGAGACTATTACATTATGGAGGTTATGTATTGTATTTTTGGCGTTTGATTTTTCTTTGCAGTATTCTGCACAAGCTTCCTTGCCGGCACCAATTTCATTGTGCTTGCATTACAATCATGCAGTTTTTACCGTGAGTGTTCTGTATCAATGTCTTTTTTGAAGTTGAAGCAGCTAGGAGGATCTACTATGGAGTCCCTTTATGCTGCAGTAGTCAAACAGTTACATAATCTGGTTAGCTTAATTTGTCCTGTGGTAGTAACTTTTTTTCTGTTACCTCCATCCCTCTCCTTTACTAATCTGGTTAGCGTAATATGGTTAGCTTTCTTTGGTGAGTTCGACACCAAGGCCTTGGATAAGGCTCCCAGGTTCGAATTGGCCCTTGCTCTCAAGCATTAAGTGATCGTCTTCTGAATATTCATTGTCCGGAAATGATGTTACGTTGTTGGGATTGTTTGATCTTGTCTATTGTTTGTGATATATTATGAACATTGATTGAATGTAAAGAATTGCATTGTATTTATACATAAAAATTTCATATTTGATATATTGTGATGTTTATTTTATTTTTATTTTTTAAATCTAAAAATATTTCGACAACGTTTCGTCAATTTTGTTGAGACAACATCGCACAATGGAACAAAGCTGTTGTCATTGGGTCATGTATAACAACGTTTCCTGCAATGGAGAATAACCTTTGTCGAAGTGACAAAAATTTTAACAACCCCCCCCCCCCCATACAACAACGTCTGGAAAAAAGTTGTCATACCATTTCGACAACGGCTTTTCCGTGTTGTCAAAGGCCGTATTTCTTGTAGTGGTATGTTTTTATTTATGATATTGATGGTTTTAGATAATCGTAATAACATAATACCATAATGAATCGATTTGTCCTACAACTTCAATCAGCCCACTCCACCAAAAAACACCTGGGACATTCCCAAAAATGCCTTCCATATGTGTCTTGTTCAGAAGAAGTCCCAAATGCATAAAAGTCTTGCAACCGGGCTTTGAGCATGAACTGATTCTCTGTGGACAATGTTTGTATTCGTGATTTCCATATCCACAATGATTGCAGTGTAATAACTCTTTCTTCAATTTGGATTTAAGTTTGAAGTTTTTGCACATTGTTGCAATCTTTTCTTCTTCTTCTTCTTCTTCTTCTTTTTTAATCTTCATAGCATCATCTAGCATATGTAGTTCCTCTGGACAATTGGGATCTTGACATTGCAAATACCTGAGCTTTTCCGGTTGTGATTCAATCACCATTCTGATGCGTGAAAAACCTTCCTGCGGACACTTTGAATACATCCAAGGACATTGCATAAGACTGTGGTTATCCATGAAACATAACGGGCAAACCTATTTTGCTTCGACACATAATATTTTCTTCGCTTTGCCTTTAGAAAACATGATGGATGATGAGAGAGAAATCGGTTGTTTTGGTTTCAAATAAAATCTAGTGAAGTATTTATAACATAAAATAGGCGTAGGAAATTCTTGGGCGACTTTACAAATGTCGCCCGTGACTTTACTAATGTCGCCCGAGACTTTATAGCAACCGCCAACGGCTAAATTTCCAATCCCAACGGCAAATTTTTAGTTCTCAAATCCTATAAAATGCATTAATTGTATCTCAAAAATCACATCTTCTTCTTCTTCTTCTTTCTTATATTTATCCTCCTCCTTTGCAGAAATGTCTCTTAGAAATCGTGGTCCCAAGTTTACCGAAGAAGAGGATATAACTCTATACAAAGCATATTTCTTTCATAGGGTAATCACTGGTGTTGTTATTTCTCATGATAGTTTTTTTTTTTGGAGAACGTGTTTTCAATGTTCGTCTCATTGACGGGAAATCCAGGAAACCGAAATGATCGTCAATTACGTGCTCGTTTTCAGTGTATTAAGATTGCAGTCCATCCATTTCTTGAACATGTAATGGAAATTGATCGAGAAAAGTTCATCGGTGTAACTGAAGAAGAAGTGATCCAAACAGCTCTTTATAATTGGGAGGAAGCTCACGGTAAGGCTTTTTGTTTCGAAGCGTGTTTCAGAATTCTAAAAGATGGCCCATATCAAGTACATCGTTACTGCACTCGAGTGTCGCTGCCGGAATTTACAATGGAAGAAGATGTTTCTCTAGTTCGATGTTGGTTACATCGTATGGCGAGACCAATGAACCATGACCATTTCTGGGAAAGAGTATTGGGACATTTTGTATTTTGGCGGAACGAAGCAATAAGAAACAGTAAGATCCTAGAACTAAGAATTGCATTCATCAGTAATGAAATCAAACATTATACGGAAATATTGTGGATGATTCATCGTAGCAATTCTGGATTATCCAACGAAGAACTGAAAACCATCGCTCTGACCAAGTTTACCGAAGAAAACGGGAGAGAATTTTGGCATTTTGAATGCTATGAACTTTACAGAGAGAATGTGGCTGGATTTGATGTAGTTTGATGTTTTTGTTGTGGTTTGTTAAAATGTAGTTAGATGTTATTTGCAAGTTTAAATAAATGGTAATAAATTTAACGTAATTTGAAGTGGAAATCTATTTTAAAATATAAACATTTTCATTCATTGATATTACTGCCAATTTTACAAGATATAAACTTCGACAATATTAAAAACTTTAATAAAAATCAAGTACAAGTTTAGGCCTCCTGTTTATCTTCATTTGACGCATTTTCCATTCAACGCGCTCTTTGACTGTTTCACCTTTGTTTTTGAATTTTTGGTTGTTAAGTTTCAAAACAGGGGCTTTTCTTTGCCTTTTACCGGAACATTTTCTTGGACCAACTTCTAAAATTGGCACTTCCCTTTTACAATTTTCAATCTTTTTAAAACTCCCACATATCTTAGAAACAGCAGTTTCAAGTTTTGCATCGCAGAAAAGTGTGATCGCTTTTTCAGCCATTTTTATAAGAGAAATTCAGGTGAATTTTGGTATAGTGAATTGTTCGAATATTACAGCAATTTATAGAGGGAAAAGTGAAATTCGAAATTTTAAAACTACCCGTTGGCGCCACCAGTGAAAACTCCGGCGACCCTGAGTCTGACGCGGGCGACAGCCTTCCTGTCGCCAACGTTTTCTCCCTTGACGCCAGAGTTTTTCTTCTGAGCGCCACCGTTTTCCAAAATGACGCGCGCCTAGGTGGCTGATGCCCAATGTTTTCCCATAGTGGAAAACCCACTTTAGCTATCCACCTGGCTGAACAAAATTTAATTTTTGGTCATTGTCATAGGAACTGCTCTAATAGTTTACCGAATGTTGAACGCTAAAAGATATGAAACACGAACTGCTTTCACATACGAGGCAAGGGAAAACTAGTGCCAAGAAGTGGCGTAATCGGCACGTTTATCACCATGAGTTATGGTTGAATCCAATTACATGATACTAATAGAGTAATAGGATCTTTAGACTTTATTCTCTATATGTTTGAAAACACTGGTTACAAATTGTCACAGGTCAATCTCAATCATACAATTCAGCAGTAAAAAAAAAAAATCAATAGTGCAGGTTAATCCAACATCTCAGTTAATGACGCAAGTGTTTAACTAGGTTTATTTTTTCTTTTTAATTTGGTCTTAGTTAACATTTTTCTGTCAAAAAAGATAATAACTAGAATCGACAAGCATTATATATGCACCCACAAAAATCATGGAAATGTGATTTTAATTGTTGGATGAAAAACAAAAGAACTACTTGCCGTCGGTATTGCATAACTATGGACAAGCATGAGAAAACATGCACGAAGTTAGTTGATATGCAACTATAATTTCTTCTGCAAACCTAGTTAGTGACTCCAATTTTTTTATTTTTTTCTGGTATGAACTCCAAAATTGTAGATGTTATATATCAGAATGCCATTGCACAGCTAGGCTAGGCTGGTCCTTATAGTCTACCTCGGGCTTGAGCTGAGACGTATGGATCGTAGATGTACCCTTATGAAAGAACTCTATTATTAGGGCTTTAAGGGGTGGGACTTTGGGGGCTTAAAAGACTAATTAGTGCAGGCTAAGTGGTATAAGGGAAGATCAAATTTATGTGAAAGTTCAAAAATACCCTCAATCATTTTCACTTATTACACTTTTATCCTTCCATTAACTAATTAATTTAATCCAAATAAAAAAAAAACTGAAAATAATTAAATGAATAAAAAAACTGAAAATTATTTAAAAAAAAACGTCCCTTACTCCCCCACCTCTTTTCCCTCTTCTTCTTCTTCTTCTTCCCTTACTCCCCTTTTCTCTTTTCCTCCTTCTTCTTCTATCATTCTTCACCTGAAACGATTACAGCAATAAATAAGGTATGAATTGAAATACCCATTCTTTATTAAGTGTTTTATTGATTATTCAGTTGGTTTCGAGAATTTTAGGTATGAAAAAACAGTGTCAGAAAATATTTACGGCTGGGAGATCTAAGAACTCCCTGCCGTTTATGTTTGTTACGGTTGGGATGTTTTAGAACTCTCAGCCGTAAAGTAGTCGATGCGTACGAGATTGATAAATCCCATCCGCAACAAGTTATTTACTGTTGGGTTATTCCTAGCGGTATATTTCCATATATTCGAAATTATGCTTCAGCGGTAGTGGTTACATCTTGGTTTTTCTGTCCGTAATTGATTTTCCAAACCGCAAAACTTAGTTACCTAGCCGATTTTATAAGACGGCTCGGTTTTCCTATCCGAAATATGAGTAAGCAATGCGAAAAAAAATTCACAGTCTTTATTGTTTTTAGGTCTTGGTCGATAAATCAAAATCCCATCCGTTATTTTTGTTGCGGCTGGGACTTTCTATTTTTCCTAGACATTATTTATTTACGTCTTGTTCGGTTAATAAATATTTTATCTGTAATTTTGTTTTCGTCCGTAACTATGCATTTTTGCTAGCCGTTTTCATTCTGACGGCTAGGTTGTGTCAAGATTTCCAAGCCGTTTTTACTTATCTTCTTTTGGTTTTTGGTCTTATTTGTCTTTCAACAGAAAAGAAAAGAGGAAGAAAAGATCAAAAAAAGTAACACCTTCTAGTGATCCCACTCCAAATCAAAATCACACTTTCTACACTAATATTCTCCACTAAAACTCCTACAAACTCAATGCAATGTACTCAAACGATAAACCCAACTTTACTTTGGATGAAGACTTATCTTTTTGCCAAAATTTTGTGTTATGTTATCCAAAGAAGGGAGAAGAACGAAGGAATGCTGGTGTACCAAGTAAATCTTATTGGAGTAAGATTTTTTGAAAATTTTTGTAATGAAATAGGTAAAACTAGCAACCACGATGGGATTGAATTGTATCTTCGATTTTCAGACATACGCAAAAAAGTGGAAGAGTATATGGCTTTACTTCGTATATGCAAGAAACTTCGACTTAGAGGTGAGACTGATGAAAAAGTAGTAGCTCAAGCTAACAAGGAGTGGACAAAATGGAAAGGTTATAATTTCAACTTTGAAGCTCAAATGACCATCATCAAAGATTTCTTGATACATCGAAAGGGATGTTATTAAAACCAACTTTGTAATGGGGATATATTAAGCATGTAATGAGTCTTAGTGTGGTCTAGTTAATGAAAGTATTAGTAATTTTCAATTGTATTAAGAATGTATGTTGAATCAAAAAAATTCTCAACTTCCAAATTAAATTTACGAACGGGAAATTTATGTAAACCCAGCCGTAATACAGACTCAGGTTATTCTGGGAAGAATAACGGCCAGAAGTTCTTAACTTCCCAACCGTTTGTTATGTGTTCACGGCTGGGAGTTCCTAATATCCTAACCGTTTGGTCGATTGTCGGCTGGGTTGACACATTTACCCAGCCGTAACTACAAAAATTCCAGAATAACCTCTGATTTTTGACACATTTGAATTGATTAAATTGATGTTGGGAGTTAATTATAAGGTTATCTTGAATTTTGTGATGAAGGGTTTCATCATTTTTCTTCAAAAACATTTCACCAAAATCACCATTTCTCCTTCTTCAAAACTCAAAAAAATCAAGTTTTGATTTGCAAAAGTTTAATGTTTTGATTAGTCTAATCAATTCACTGAGACTGAGTCCAACTTTGTGCACCCCCTCTAAAACCGCACATTCCGGCTTCTGTTATTGGGCAATAAAACAATCACAAAACCACTTCACCTTTTTATAAAGACATTCTCTCTTGATTCTTCATCGTCTATCTTACTTCAGAAATGAAAAAACTCTCTGCATATTTTCCTCGCATAGCAACCCACGTCACCAACGAATGGCTAACTCCATCACCAACAACGATATTTTCTTCTTCTTCCATTGTTAACCTATATGGTTTGTGATGTTGTTATTGGATGTTTGTAACGACTATAAACAAATTTCTGTAAATTAAATGTATAGATTTTAATTCCGTGTCCATGAATATCTAAGATATCAGGAACGATGATTCGAATAACAAGTTCAGTTATGATTAAATAAAAACATGATTATGATTCAGTCAAAGTATTTATAAAACTGAAATAAATTAGGATTCTTATATCTCCATTCTAATTACAGATCTGAAATTGGGATTTGGGGGTTTATTGTCTGCAACTTTGTTTAGTCACAGCCAATCGTGATTCTATTAACAATCACAATCGGATGAAACAATGAGAATTTTTGAAGGAATCTAGTCAAGACCTAATTATTTGGAAGAAAAAAAAACTGATATATATTAATACATTGAAAATTCTTGAGATTTTGATTTTTTTCAATAGAAGATATCACACAGAGGGGGTTGGAGATTTCATTTCATAGTGGGAGAGACGATAAGAAAAAAAATAAAAATTTGAATCCGTAAACTGGAGTTAAGAAAGAAAAGAGGTGGTTTTTGCCGTTCTATTACCCAATAACAGAAGCCGGAATGTGCACCCCGGTTTTAGAGGGGTGCACAAAGTTGGACTCTAATTAGCACTAATCAAATTAAGGCTAAATTAGTCGTCATAATATCCATGGTTCATACGAATGATCTAAAATTGGATCCATGTCCTTTGAGTCCACTAATGTGCTGCATGTATCGACAGTTAACACGTCTTTTCTCTTGTTCATACCCATTTCATGCAACAAAAAGTCTTGTTATAAATAGCAATACGCTATGATTATAAAACTTAAATTAATTGGAGTATGAGGTCAATAATGCTTTTTGTTATAGTAGAAGCCTAGTATGAATTGGTAATCCCTTTGGTTTACGGATCTAGAAAAAAAAACAAAACAAATGTGAGAAATTGGAGCATACTAAGAAATGATTTTCCCCAAAGGATTCTCAGTCTGGAATGTTAGTCTCATGATCTTATCTGGTGTAGAAATGAATTTACAAGAAAATTGTGAAGTTACTGACAAAGTACCGACCATTTTTCTTCTTTGTCTTCATTATTGGAGTACCCTAATAAATTTTATTTCAATTTTCTTATAAATATTTCAAAATTTTCAAAGAAAACAGACTCTAAATTGGTTCTTTTTTCCCATAGTATAGCTACAACATCTAGGTTTGTAACCATTTTTATAAGAGTGAGGCTTAAAGTGGAATTCTTCTGGACCATGATATTATGAAAAACAAGTTTTTCGAAATTATGAAATACAAGTTTTCTTGGTATTTTGGTTTGTCCTAGTATAGAATTATAAAAATGATAATATCTTAAGATTCACGGCCGGCCACAATTTTTGTTAAAAATAGCCCTCTGGCCGTTGATTCTTGAAAGGGAGAATATGGTGTTTTTTTTTTTTTTTTTTTCATTTTCTTGTTTTTTTTTTCATTTATCTGCAAGATTAATTGTTTAATGATATGATAGAAAACAAGTATTAAAAGATAAAACAAATGAAACAATGGTGGAAATGTTAGAAAGGGCAAAGTAATTGTTGTAATTACTATTTAAAGACGGTGAAAGTTTTTTTTTTATCGCTATTATTACGAATTAACATTAACTCTTAATGGAATTTGGGACAACATCCATAGTTATAGAGTAAAACTACCTGGATGATGTATTGTATAAAATGCTAATACCATACCAGTAGCTCCATGATTTTCCGTGTATACTACTAATGCTAAATTTTTGTCGATGGAAAAACTTACTTTAGTCTTTATTCAGTTGTTTTTTTCAAAATAAAATAAATAAACGAGTTTCCAAGTTTCACAATTCATTGATATTAATAGATAAGAATCAAGGAGCAATATACATGTCTGAAAAGATCATACGAAGCTATGATGTTGAATGAGAAAGAAATGAAACTACTTAGTGTCAAATTATGTGTTGCATGAAGTATGTAAGGGTCCGTTTGGCATGTTAAAATTAGAGGTAATTAAAGGAGGTAGTGCAGTCCACGGGTGTGGTCAAGGGCTGCATTTGCTATTTAGGTGTTTGGCATTCCAAACTACACGATATAAGAACTACCTCAGTAGTCCAACTACCTCCGAATGCGTAATTCGAATGCATACCTTTCACCATGGGTATTCAAAGTCGCCCTCTCTAACTACGTCCCTGAACTACGCCGTGACTATTGTTGACTTCTCTTTTTCTTCCCATTTTTTTTCTTCTTCTCTGCAAACCATTGTTCATCGATACTCATGATAGAAAAATTAGGTCGCCTCATCTTCTTGGTCATTTTTTCTTCTTAGGAGGAAATTAGTCAAAAACTGAGATTTTGTATTGATTTTGAGAAAAAATTGTGAACATAGATCTCGATCTGGCTCTTCCCTAATGTCAATTAAGTTTTCATGGTTAAGCTACAAAAGTTGAAATTGAAGACGAGGAAGATGATGATTGAGAAAAATAGTAGATGGGTTTTGTTGGGTTGAAGAATTAAGGTATTGTTTGGGTTTCAATTAGGGATCAGAAGAAGTAGAATTAGGGTTTGTTCTTGAGATGAAGATATCCAGAAAAGGCTGATGAATCAGTTGAGATTCTGATGAGTTGCAGCGGTGGTGTTAACTCGAGTGTTAATTCAACTCAGATTGATGAAGAGGAGATGAATTTAATTTTGGAATGAAAAAGAGATTGGAAATCAAAACTATCACCAGTTAGTTGTTGCATCTCCATTACAGCAAACCCTTTTTTCTATGCTCTAACGCTAACCCAGCCAAACACAACTTTTAGACTGCATGTAGTTCCAATGCCACGACTTTCTACTACGTGTAGTTGGAATTACACTGCATTACAAAAACTCATGTGCCAAACGGAACCTAAGAGAATGAGAAAGCATGTGGAGTCCCTTCATCTGTTATACTCCCTCCGTTCCATTTTAGATGAAATTTTAGGGTTATTTTTTATTCCATAAATACTTGAAAGTTTTTATATTTTTCCACAAAACTACCAATAACACCTTACATTTTGTTTTGAAACTATAAATTTATTTTTAATTGCACTAATAACATTTAATGTTTGGAGACTTTTTCTCAAGGGTATAGGTGGAATTTTTTTATATCTGTCTTCATTTCTTAATCTGCGTGAAAACTCCAAAAACATCATCTAAAATGGAACGGAGGAAGTATTACGGTAATGGTGTGATGCACAATTAATATTTTCATTTTAGAAGCATCCATTATTTATATCTTGCGGACCTAACTAGCTAGTTGTTTCCAAAATTGTAAATGTTGCATTTATGGCTAGCTAGCCCTTGCAATTGACCTTTGTCTTGTGTTAAGATTTTGAGTTTTGGGGCACGTATATATCGCCTAATGAAATCCGTTTCCCCAAAATCAGTGGTTATAAATGTCTATAAGTCACAGTTGTAGCAATGTAAAACTTGAGCCATGTCCATTAAGCTCAGCGATGTGCCAGAATGAGCATTCCGTCTACGATGATCCAGAATGAAAGAGGAAACACAACCTAAACCGAAACATATTTCTGGTTTTTGAATTATAGTGTTTTAAGGATTTCCTCTCTTATAGTAGGCATCACAAGCAAATCTTTGTATATGTCATGACTGGTTTCAAAATTATTACGGTGTAGAAGCAAAGATATCAAAATTATTTGTATATGCCATGAAAACGTCCATTGTTGTTATATTTTTAAAATTATTTAGATATAGTGAAGATTTTTGGTTCAAGAAATCCGAACCAGAAACGGATTTACTTGAATTTTATCGGTCATTTTTCCACTAACCATCCATTGGGGTTGCACATGTCATTTTAGTTCAACATTTGATTCTTTTCAATGTCCAAGAATTTCCAGATAACTGACTTCCGTTGGTTTCTCATTTCACGCTGGACATCACAACAGAATGTCTTTCGTACCAAGGAAGGTAGGCCTTATAACTACTCAAGTCTAGTGTTTAATTTATAAATTCACTTTCAATATTTTATTTGGACGCCGGAATGTTACGTAACAAAGCAAGTGTGAATTTAGGATTAGGGGCGACATAAAAAGATAAAATAATTTGAAAATATTTATATGTTCCTTCATAATTAGTAGTTTAGTTTTTTTTATCTACCGATTGCAAAATCTCATTTTTGGGGCAACTCTATATTCGGTAGTTATATGAACTACTTTGACTACCGATTATAGGCTCAACCAAATTAGAAAAATAGAGGATTTTTGCAAAATCTCATTTTTGGGCAACTCTATATTCGGTAGTTATATGAACTATCTTGACTATCGGTTATGGTAGGATTTCGGTAAAGAGGTCCACTGTATAATCGGAAGTCAGGATACCTTCATTTACTACCGATTATAGGCTCACCCAGAATTCAAAAAATGGAGGATTTTTGCAAAATCTCATTTAGGGGCTAGTCTATATTCGGGAGTTAAATAACCTAAATTCCCTACCGATTATGGTAGCATTTTTTCCAAAGGTCTACTTTAATCGGGAGTCAAGATAACTTTATTAACTACCGATTATAGGATAATCATAATTCAAAAGATAGAGAATTTTTGCAAAATCTCATTTTGGGGCTACTCTATATTCGGGAGTTAAATAACCTAAATTCATTACCGATAATGGTAGCATTTTAGCCAAAGGTCTACTTTTATCGGGAGTCAAGATAACTTTATTTACTACCGTTTATAGGATAATCAAAATTCAAAAGATAGAGAATTTTTGCAAAATCTCATTTTGGGGCTACTCTATATTCGGGAGTTAAATAACCTAAATTCATACCGATTATGGTGGCATTTTAACCAAAGGTATACTTTAATCGGGAGTCAAGATAACTTTATTTACTACTGATTATAGGTTAATCAAAATTCAAAAAATAGAGGATTTTATTTTGGGGATTCTTTATATTCGGAAATTGTACAAACTAAATTGACTCCCGATTGTGGATTAACTTCCCGATTGTAAAGTTATCTACCGATTGTAAAGGGTAATTTGGTCATTAAAAAATTGTCCCGGTTTTGTAAAGTTATCTACAGATTGTGGATTAACCTCTTGATTGTGACCTATTTTATCTTTTTGTGTCACCCCTAATTCTTTTGGGTTCATCCCTAAAAATCCTACGTAAAATAAGGCTACAAAACTTAACGTCATAGTTGTGTATCAATCAAGAATGCTACTAACAAGGGGTCCCAATTTTCTTGGGGGCGTAATACCACTCCGAAGAGAAAAGATGTTTCATTTTATATAGAGTTTGTTGAACCCTAAATAAATTGGTACGCTTATTAACAGCCGCAAATATTACTGTTGTATTATGGGAAAGGAATAACCAAATGAAAGATCCTAACAGTCATATTTTCTTTCTCTGTCTTGCTCTGCAATTGCTATAACCGTTTTTTCCTAAAAAATCTTCATCAACCACCATCTTTTCTTTCACTAATTTTTATACAAAAAACTTAAATCTCATTGAATAGATCTTGTGTTGTCAAATCTATTTTGATTCTTAGGATTCATAATAGATTTGACAACAGTAGTATTAGGATTTTGTATATAAATAAAACTTAATTGCTTATCTATAGCAATTTAGGGTTTAATTCCCTTTTCCTGTATCAGTCTAATGGATTATTAATGCCATTATGATCTCTTATTGTATGTTTTTTTAGCAGATTTCTATAGCCTTCATGGCGATTTGTTCACTTGCAGAGATATACATAGGTATATCATTGAGGATGCTTCTCTCCAGCGTGATGTAGATCCGAACACTTGTATGCAGGATCCATGGCTACTGGTATTGATGTTGATTATGATGTCCAGGGCATATTACTCATTTTCAATGGAGACTCAAGATTTGAAGATCAAAGAATCTAAATCAAAGATTCAAGAATTAAAATGGTTCAACGTGAAGTTCGAAACCATCAGGAAAACATCGACACCCTCTTGGAAATATAAGTATTTTGTACTTTTAATGTTCTTCATTAGTTCTTCTGTTTTAGAAGATCTTATCATTATTTGTACTGTTTGCTATAATTTCTTCACCGATGTACTCAAGGTACATGTAAAATTATGCAAAACAAATTAATGAAATTTGTTTTTCCTTCAAAAAAAAAAAGAAAGTTTCTTTTTTAATAAATTCGATAGATTTTAAATTCAAAATTATGAAATGAAATGGTAGTGTAAACCTACCTACCACCCATCCTCTCTTTTTTTACCACCCATCCAATTTCCTAGTAAATGGCAGTGTAAACCACTTTCCTAGTCTCCGAATCTCCAAGGCTCTGAGGATCGGGCGAATGCCGAGTCAACTCTATTAAAAAATCGGTTTTGAAAACTCATGAATTTCTGTCTCTTAATCTTCTTTTAATTCAGTTTTAATGATTTAAAATTTATTCTTCTCTAGATTTTGATGTATGGTTGTGGAATCATCTTTACTGAGTTTTTTTAATAATCTTTCTGATTAAATTTCTTAGAAATTTTTTATGGGTTTTAAAATCTAATGGGTTTCTAATATTTTTTGCAGATCTCTAAGTAATCATTTATGGGTAAACCAGTGGTGGAAGCAGTATGAATATTGCAGTCCGGAAAATAACAGTGGTGTGAGCAGCAGTGGTGCTAACCATCTTCGTTGTGTTGATGGTCCAAATTAGTAGTTCAGGAGGTTTCTTCCCTTCCCTCATTCATAGAATTTCTAAAAATTAATGCTACAATGATTACAATCCAAGTAAGAATATCTCTATTCATCCTATATGTAGATTACAGACTTCATCTTCTCTGTATCTTCATAAATTTTATCATCGTTAAGAACCGATTCAATTCAGATAATTCAATTGGAAAATTCAAAAAAATGTGGCTCTTAATAACCAGTCAATTAGTCTCCTTAAAATCCGCACTCAATCCAGTAGTAAAAAGTTCAAACATTTATTTCCCCCTTTTTCAAAATTCCCTAATTTTTCTCACAGATATTGTGGAACAAATTCTGGAAACAAACTAAATTCAGTTTTAATTCCATATCCAATAGTATTTAGGGTTTCCCAAATCGAAGGATATTCATTCTATTCTTCAGTTATCTGTAATCAATTTCTCAACTCTCTTTTTAATATAAATACCAAAGCAACTTTTGAAGATTTACAAAACAATATCTTTTCTGGAAATTTCAAGCTTTTCCAACTCAGAGAATTATCCATATCTTCAACTCAAGGTGATCGTATCAATCAATTATTTAGACAACTAAGGAATGCCAACATTGTATTGTATGCAATGGCTATAAGAACAGTGGGTACTGCTCAGATGGTTACTGAAGCTGCGGGACAATGGGAATATGGAGTTCTGGGTAAACTAATGGAGAAGAAAAAAATGAAGATAAGGATTATAAGATCTGAGATAAACTCACTTTGGGGGAAATACCATAACAAAGAAATAAGAATTATGGGTCAAAACCTGCTGCTAGTCAGGTTAAACAATGAAAAAGAAAGAGATGAAGTGATAGCTGATGGTCCATGGTTGATTGATGGTGTGTTATTTCACGTTCAAAAATACTATAACCATATCCATCTGAAAGAGTATGTTTTCGATAAGAAGATTTTCACAGCTCAATTCAAATATTTAAAACTTGAGCACATGAATGTAGCTGTGATAGATGAAGCCATTGGTTTTATAGGAATGAAGATTTCAACCAAACCAAGGCACTGCAGACCTCGTGCTAATAATAAAGTAAAATCCAGAATTGAAATAGATTTGATCAAGCCTGTCTATAGAGGTGGTTGGTGGAAGACACTAACTGAAGAAGATGTATGGATCAGATATCACTGGGAACTCCAATCCAGAAATATATGTCCAAAATGTTTTGTGATTGATCACAATGCAGAAGACTGTGAGTATACCTCTCATCTGTTGTATCTGGATACTCTTTGTAATGCTGAATATGAAACATTCCTTAAAGAAATCAGTGAAGCTAATAATGGTATAGAAGATACCAATACTACTGTAGCAATGGAAGAGATGATAGATGAAGATGGAACTGTGGATGAATCCAGAAATGTTAAAAGAGTGAGAAATTCTACCCTTGATACTGCTCCTTCTATGAATCCTAATAATATTCATATTCAACCTCCTGCAAGCATTCAAAGGAATGA
Organism: Papaver bracteatum; assembly: GCA_023529315.1. NCBI lineage: Eukaryota > Viridiplantae > Streptophyta > Magnoliopsida > Ranunculales > Papaveraceae > Papaver > Papaver bracteatum. The sequence goes on along the minus strand of JAJJWX010002989.1, from coordinate 102,060 downwards.
AGCAACTAATATGGATATTCAACACAATGCTATGGTGGAATCGGAGGAATTAACTGCAAGAGTTACTGCACCCATGAATGATTGTGTCAGAGTCTCCACTCAGGTATATTTACAAATCCAAAAACTTTTACAATTTTACTCTTGCTTAAATTCTCCTTTTTATACAATGAAGATTCTTGGAATGTGCAAGGTTTAGCACAAAAATTTACAAAGGATCAACTCTTTGTTCTGATTAAAAAATAATCTCCTAATTTTTTATTTTTAGCTGAAACCAAAGTAGATAAAAACTGCATGATTAACTTTTTTAAATCCCTATGTTACTGTAACTATATCTGCATAGACATAGTAGGCCTAGCTGGTGGTTTACTTTTGATGTGGAAAGATGGAATTAAATGTGATGTTCAGGATAATTGTCATAATATTATCAATGTGGTAGCTAAACTTTATCCTGCCAAACCTGAGGGTACTCATCTCTTTAATGTATGGCTCAACTTATTCTGATAACAAAAAGATTCAATGAGATTTTTTAAGTAGAATTACTGAAAATTTTATGTTGCCTTGGATTGTCATAGGAGATTTAAATGTTCATCTTCAAAGCTTAGAGGTAAGTACTTCCTTTTCTCAAGATGAAAGATTTGTTCAAAATAAAATAAATTACTGTGGTCTTCTTAATTTAGGTTATATTTGTAAAGACTTTACCTGGTCTAGAAAAATTGGCTCTGATTTTAGAAGATCTAGAATTGACATGGTTTTGGGAAATCAGTAGTGGTGCAATGATTTTCCAAATGCCAAACTTTATCATCTAGTTCAAGGTGGTTCTGACCACTGTCATATCATGTTAAACACTAAGCAAACTATGAGAAACTAATGGAGACCTTTTAATTTTTTTTAAATGTGGCTGAAGCATATTTCCTTTAAACATCAACTTTCTATTGCCTGGAATTCTAACACTCTAGGTTCTCCTGCTCATCAGCTGAATGAAAAGCATCATATAACTAGGAAAATACTTTCTTACTGGAACAAGATAGAATTTGGAGATATTGATAGTAACATAAATTTATTACAGTATAAACTTCTTACTATTCAGTCTGAACCTATCTTTAGTGACCAGTATGACAGATTATCTAAAGTTAATAGGCAATTAGAATTTTGGTTTAGTATCAAAACTGATTTCTATATGCAAAAATCTGGAGAAAAATTTATCATAGATGTGGATAATAACTCTAGGTATTTTCACACTCTAGCAAACAAAAGGATGTGTAGGAAAAACATTGATAGGCTTTATAATAATAGCTAATATACTTGTTTCTCATTTCAGTTCTGTTAGCTGTACATCTCTACAAAACATTCCTAATCTATATGGTCACTTCAGTGTAGTTTGTCAGTCACAATAACTGTACAAAAAAATCAAAATCAGCTTTTTCCATTTTCAAAATTCATCAAATTCAAGTTCATCTTCACATCATAAAACAAATTGATTTGAAATTTCCATCAACTACAATTAAAGAAACAGATTATATCTTCAAATATCATTGAAAAATCCACCGATTCAACCGCAACCGATCAATTTCAGTATTTTTTCATTAAAAATAACATGAAAAAAAAACAAATTTAATAATAGAATCAGTAAAACATAAATCGATTTCAAATTATTCAAAGACAAAATCAGGGTCCCAATTTAAGTTATTGAACCTTTTAATTATTGTTTCAGTTCAACCATATTTTCGGCTTTCAAAATAAAATAAAAACAACAGAGTTATGTGTCTTCTCTGTGAGGAAGACGACGCCTGTGTTAGCCCATAATCCAGAGTTAAGTTCTTTCCACCCAACCTTGCACGCTACCTACCGTTTTAGCATTTACTTGATCTCGGTTATCGACTCAGTGAGTGAACTCAGTCACAGACTCAAATGAGTCACACCCCTCCTTGTCTTCCCAATCTACTGAACTCCCAATCGTCAATCGTTAATTCACTTGTATTTTTTTTTTTTGAAAATCATGAGATTGATGGAACCCATAGATATATTCAAGAGACCATATCTAAGTGAAAACAAACATGTGACCAAATACAACCTTAAGCAAGCAAAGGGGAAAATAAAAAAAAATATGAAATCACATATACCTAATACCTCAGTAGAAATCATACAATCTAGAGTAAAAAAATTTATTAAAAATTGAAGATTTTGAAATCCATCTTACCTAAACACCATCCATACACATACGTCTATTTCTTTGATTCATCAACATATGAGTATCTAGGATAGATTTGTTCTTGTTACATGATGGAGAGACATGAGTTGTGAGTGCGGAAGGGAGTTGATCATTGTTAATGGAAATTGCATTTACAAGAATGCCCCTTTCTCTTATAGATTTTAATCACTTGTATACATTTTTTTTTTTTTTTGCAACTGAAGAAATTTATTCATTGAGAAAACTTAGACCAATACAAAAGAAGAGTCAATAGACAGCTGATGAGAAATCTCTGTAGGAGGGACACATCTCCAACTATTAGTTATTCTCTCTGATCTAGCCAACTTAGATAGAATGTCACCAACCATATTTCTCTCTTTCGGAGCATATGATAATTTCCAAGACGTAAAAAATGAAAACAAATATTTAATGTCCAGAACAGTGTGGTGCAGTCTCCAATCAATGGCTCCAGTGTCTTTGTTAACAGCATCAACAACGACTTTGGTATCCATCTCAAAGAGAACCCTTTCTAACTGTTTATCTTTCGCCCATTGAACATCTTGACATAGCCCCATGTACTCTGCCTGCTCCGCACTTCTTATTTACCTTAGGTATATGCATCTTTCTTCCTGTTGTGTACCTGCAAAATTTAGAATTATTATACCAATGCCGCCTGTAAAGTTAGTTGAATCAAAAGAACCATCAATATTTATAGTAATACAGAGTGGCGGTTCACTCTATGAGATATAAGAGAATGTTTGTTGTTGAAAGAAAATTGTTCTTCAATCAAGAGCCCGCACTTCTGAATAATAGTCTCAGGACCTGTGTTACTTTGCTAAAACAATTTTCCATATATCTCTAACCATAGACTCCAAGCTATTATATATCTTGTAACAACATCGTTCTCATTTATAACCCCATTCATCAGACTGTCAAACCAGCTACATATCCACGCAGACAAGTCTCCATAATTATTAGAAGTCCATCCAATGATAGAAAACCACACTGATCTTGAAAAACTGCAGTGCATAATGAGATGAGACGCATATTCTGGTTGGATGTCGCATAAGGGACAAGAGACATCATTACCCATAATGGCAGACCCAAGAGCATCTTTAGTGGACAATAGATTGGTGATAGCTTTCCACAAGAATTGTCGAATCCTTGGTAATGTTGGCAATTTCCACATTCTGTTATAAATTCTCCTCAACCTATCACCTACTGGTTGCAGTGCTGTTGTTTCATTGTACATCTTCTGATAACATGATTTTACTGAGAATCTTCCATTTTTCTCCAATAACCAAATTAGTCTGTCAGATTGAGAATGATGAATGGGAATAAGAGAAATAATGTTAACCACCTCAGGTTCAAATAATTCTTGAAGTAATGGGATATTCCATTCTTCATAATTTGGACTAAATAACTAATGAACATGGCTGTAATTTTGAGCAGTAGAGCACCCCTGTTTTGGTTGAGGATCTATTTGTAATTCTGGGATCCAACGGTGCTTCCAGATGAGAATAGATTTATTGCATACATTGCATTGGGTGTCCATACGTGTGTCGTACACGTAAGGAAGTCAAAAGAAGAAAAAAAAATTGTTAGACAAGGTCGACCCCCTCCATTTTTACCCGAACTCTTTGCCGCAATGTGTACAAGGTTGTTTTTTAGTATACACAAAATTTAGTTGTGCATGTTTTGTTAGACAAATAGAAATCTATTGAGAGAATCACGACTGTATTTCTTTAATTCTTAGTTTCAAATATGTATTCTGTGATTTTTCCTAATGCATCCCAGTGGTGCTAAACTAACGGTCCCTGCAGCGCTTTCAACATTGGTATTGGTGCATGCAAATATGGGGTTCATGTCAATGTGTCTGTCGGCGATCATTTGGGATTTTTCCCGAAGTGAATGTAGAGTTATTGATTGCATTCTATGAAAAATGTATGTCAGGTTTCTCTTAATGTACTTCGTGTTTTGGATTTTCGGGTATCATTTATTGGATTTTACTCGCATCTTTTATCTGATTTTAGTCGTGTGTTTTGGCACTTCGGTAGGCCTCCCCACCGCACGCAGCAATCTAGAGAGAGTTTATCAGGCGGTGGTCGATATAAGATCCATAGAAAATCTCGGTTTGACATTTGTTGAATTATCATGGGAAAGAAGACTCTTAGTCCTTGCATTTTGTCCCATGTTCAGTTTTGAGAGACTAGCAAAAATCAATGAGTGCGTAGGGATTCCAAAAAGACGCCAATAAGAGGAGCAATTGCAACAAATGTAAAGTCCGACTCTATAGTGTCTAAAATCACCCCCTTGTTCTGTATACTCTTCATTTTCAAAGATGTAATTTGAGTTTTCTTATTATTTTTTTTATTTTTTTTGCGGGTATCACTCATGTTGGTTTTTATTCATGTCGTTGTTTCTCTTCGGTCGACCCCCCACTACTGCAGTAGTAATCTAGTGATATCTTTGATATTATACCAACTGTTATCACTGATGATCTCTTTGAGTCTTTTACTAGAATTCCCACAGATAAAGATATTTTTAATATAATTAAGAATATGGCCTCTTAGAGTTCCCCAGGGCCGGATGGCTTTCAAGCTGGATTTTATCAATCTAATTGGTCTATTGTTGGTAATGATATGGTTAAGGCGGTTCAAAGCTTCTTCAATACTGGTAACATGCCTAGAGAATTTAATAAAACATATCTTTCTTTGATTCCTAAAACTGAAATTGCAAAAAAAAAAAAAAAACTGTTGAGTTTAGACCGATAGGTTTGTGTAATACAATCTATAAGATAATCTCAAAGATTTTAGCAAATAGAATAAAACCTCATCTTAAAAAGATTGGTTCTCCTTGCCAATTAGCTTTTGTGCCTGGTAGAGCCATTCAGGATAATATAATCATAGCACATGAAATGATACATACTATGAAATATAAAGAAGGTACTACTGGCTCAATGGCTATTAAATTAGATCTTCCTAAAGCCTTTGATAGGCTAGAATGGCCATTTCTTTTAGGAATGCTTAAAAAAGTAGGTTTCCCTAAGAAATTTTTTAAGTACATTGAACAATGTATTTCTACTACAAAAATTTCTATGTAGGATTAGAATATCGCAATAGCAATGACCTTGTGAAGTCATCATCAAAAGTACACTGCGAAGCCGTTGCAGAATAACTACAGAAATGGTGTAACAGATGACGGTAGCTTAAACACAAAAAAGATGTGAGGATCTTGCGATATTAAAGAATATTGCAAACTTAACACTAGACTGCTTGCGAGAGTCTCGCAAGCCAGATCCGAAAATAAAGGTCAACTTAGCTGTCATCCACTATGTAATATCAATAGTATAAAGCAGAGTTTGGCTAACTTTTCCTATCTGAGTGGTGGTCAGGATTTATCCTTGGCAAAGATAAATCAAAGTCCTTGGTTCTCCGTGCCACACCCTACAAGTCGCACATGTGGTGTTCATTCCAATATTATGAATTAAAATGAATACTCAAGTCAAGTTATGGAATTTCAAAAATTATAACAGGGAGGTTCGAACTCATGACCTATTGTGTCATAAGAGTGGCCTCTAACCATTGTTCCACCTTGGTTGGAATTGATAGAAAAGATAAATCAACAGTGGTTGTTTGTTCAACTTAAATATTAATTAGTATAAGTGTTTTATTAATTGATGTCTCATTAATTTCTCATGATAAATGATTTATTGATTTTACATCATAAATATCCCTTAATTATTATTACATATCTCCATCAATAAATAATAATTTTGACAAAAATTATTTCAATAGATATTAGTGGTGGTGGTGGTAGTAGAGGAAGAAGTAAGTGGTGGAAGCGGTGGAAGGTGTTACTAAGTGGTGGAGGCGGTAACATTAGTTTTGGTGGAAGAAATAGTGGCGCTGGATGGTTTTAATGGCGGTGGTATTGGTTTTTTCTTTTTGAATCAAAAATAATAAAAAAAATTACATGACGGGTAACATTGTATTTGAAAAGTATAGTTGGTTGTTTTTGACACGATCAAAAAAGGCGGATAACAAATACTTTTGGGATGATACCAAATCATATAAGACAAAATGGTTGTTTTTGGTACCACTGCTATCTTTGGTAACCATTAGTACGCATGATTTTCAGTATTAACAAAAAAACATATAGTTGAATAAATTAATTGATGACCTAAGTTTGTTAAATCTAAACTTTATACATTACGTGTGGGATTAAAAGTTATAAGTGTGCCCAATATTCTACGAGGGATGAAAAATGGTGGTGGAGGAGAAAGAAGTGATATCTGGTGGTTTGTGGTAATTGGTCGATATTGATGAGTAGTAATTGACTATGTTAATTATGTCTTTGCTACAAAAGGATAACACTATAAATTAGAAATGTGGTTGATCGTCTTAATGCTAATATAAACACGGTTAAAATACATGAAAATTAATAAGAAGAAAAAAACATTTGGATGTCACGTTATATAATAAATAACACTAAAAATTACATATTTAGTATCAAGGTTTCTCCGTCCAATAGATAAATCTAAGGTTGTATTGACATCCCGTAAGCAGAGGGCGGGTTGGTCTTGGATTTCTGAATGATAATGAATATAATGAAACGCTCCCTCTAGGTTTTTCCAATGAAAACTGAAACCATCTAAAAAAAAATCAATCGAACAACACTTAGATGGAACGTATCACCACCAGTTTAAACTTCTCTGAATTTCGACATATCCAGTGAAATTTCTACAGATTAATCTGGTGATTTCGTCCTACCGTAGTTTTTAACGAGGCATGCAATTAAATATCTAATAGTGATTTTAAAGGTATTTAATAATTACAAAATTCTCTTATAAGTTTTGATTATGCAAGTATTGATTTAACTTGGGTTCTTTTATATTTTGTGTTAAGTTGATGACTTTTTAATTTGAATACATGTTTGGTTAACAAACTTTGATACATATAGGGTATTTTATTTGTATAACTGATGTTAGTCTCTCATTTTTCCCGTTAGCACTTTGTTTCGATCCCGTATTTGTAGACATTATTTGACTAATGTTGGGGTATTTGTTTAATCTCAAGCCGATTAAACTCAATGTGTGTTGTATACAATGAAGGCGACAGAAGTTTGTGTCGGATCTACCTTGAAACTAATAATTTTTCTTCGGAAGGTTAGTTGAATTTATGTAGATACAAATATCAATATGACTATGCTCTTTAAAACTCCAAATTACTTGAGTAACACTAGATGTGAGAACGTCATTCATGCACTACTTAGCATAGTTGGTGTTAAAAAAAATTATCCACGAATTTCTTCAATTTCATGTTATCAATATGATTGAGAAAGAATCTTACACATGTTTTGATTTACTATTATAAGTTTATTTTTTCAACTCACATGTGTATATCTCAGCCTTCCAATAGCCAAGGGTTCTTCATTTTTATAACTCTCACATTTGCAAAAAATAAATAAATAGTGTTTATCTATAGTAGGGAAAATATTATGGGTTTTGCTTCACTCCTTAGAGCCTTAGTTATCAATAATTTCGGAACAAATGTATCCATAAACATCGTGGAGTTAGATTGGCAGTTTAGGTATATGTACTGTTAGATTAAATATTCTTTTTGAAGTTTGAAAATATAATATGATGGAACAATAAATGGGGAAATTTTTTATTATCTGTATTTTTTATTTTATTTTTCATGTTGGCACAACATTATTACTCTGTCCAGATAATAAATTGGAATAGCATGCTTAAGTAAAAAATAAAAAGATCAGGTAACCCATTTTGTTTCCCAAAATTTATTTGAATATCAAAATAATTACTCACGAATAAAATGAAGCAAGAGGAATGTGAACAATATCGTATTAGAGACAAAACATCCCGTGCCGTTACGGCACAGGTTAAGATCTAGTCCTATATAAAGAGATGAATAGGCGTAAGGAAGGGGGAGATAATTTTGGTGTGTTGGGAAAGTTTTGAGGAGAGAGAAAGTCCAAAAAGTGTTGTATTCTTGATTCCATTTCCTTCTTGTATAATTTCTAGATTCAATTAATAAAAGTGTCATTGTTGATCCTAAGAAATGTGTTTATTATTATGAATTTTTGTGAGGGATGTATTGTAGGATTTCCTGCAACTACATAATGGCGCTAGAAACAGGGACTGGTTGAAGGAATTCTGATTGAATTGTGATTTAAAGGAATTTGGAGTAATTGGTGAAGAATTTTACATAATTTTCAACAATTCATTAAGATTGAAAAGATTGATAGAAGAAGAAATGCTTCAAGACAACCAACAACTGTTAGAAGGAGTAAGAGGCTTGATGGAGAAGGGAGAAATGAAATTGGGGAATCATCTAGAATGAACGCAAGAAACAATGAAGAAAATCAAGTTCAACAACCAACTAAGCGTATACCAATACAAAATAGAACTGTGGATTATGATATAGTGAGTGTACAGATTCAGATTCAGCAGAAGAAGTGGAAGAATAGCAACAATTAAGTAATGGTAGACAAGAAGAGAGAGACCAGGAAGCGGTTGGAGGAATAATTCATGGATATGAAAGAATTGAAGCATTAGAGGCATTGAGACAAATAATACACGAAGAGAGGATGTTAGAAGCAGAAGAAGCACAAAATTTCTCAAGACAAGACAGACATGAACGTAAAAGAAGAGAAGCAGAATTAAAGAGACCAATGGACCAAAATCCTGGAGTAAATGATCAAATCTTAAAAGAATTGGCAGAGATGAGAGGAATGCTAAATAACATAAAAGAAGGAGGCAGAAGACAATTGGATGAAGCTATAGAAGAAGCTGTGAAAACTCCATTCACACAAGAAGTACAATTAGGAGGAATACCTCCAAAGTGCAATTTGCTTGCGTTAACTAGCATCTTTGATGAAACAACTTGTGCAATTCAACAAATTAAAGCTTATGTGAGATGTATGCTACAATGAAAAAATCATGATGATGTATTGTGCAATTATTTTGCATCAAGTTTAGCAGGAGAGGCCTTAAAGTGGTGTGAAGGTTTACCAAAGAATACTATAACATCTTTCAACCATTTGCAGACTACATTCTTAGGGGCGTATATAAGTAACAATTCCTCGCGACCTGGCATTGAAGATGTATTTTGGTTAAAAACAAAGGGTGGAGAAAGTTTGAAGCATCTAACCACGAGGTAGAAAATGATGTGTAGTGTTATGGCTGGTCGTGTAGATGAGAGAGACCTCCTTCTATCATTCATTAACGCAATGTTCGCAACCAATCTGTTGTACATCCAAAATTTCAGAATCAATAATACAATCACAATGACTGAGATGCGAGAATTTCAGGAGGAGTATATCACCCTTGAGGAAAAACATAATGAGATGGAATCATACCCAGTTGCGAACACAAGTTCAAAAGCAGCGAACACAAGCTTGTTACTCAAGTTGATAAATACAGTGGCGAGCACTTCGCAAACGCAACAAGAAAGGATAATGGGTGATAGTCAGCAGAAGCTAATAGCTATGGGGAGTCATGATCAAGAATAATTTGAGAGAGAAAGAAACTTCTATATCCGAGGTGAAAATAACAAGATCCAAATACTTGATCAGCTGCAAGAAACGTATGGAGGTCAAAGTCAAAACTATCACAGAGGACAAGGAAATCATAAGATGATATGGGAAGAGATCAAGATGCCACCTCTGAATGCTAGTGTATAAAAAATATGGGAAGCCATAATCTTGATGGATAATATACCAGCACCCTGGAATATGGGAAAAGAGCTACCTCCAAATCATCGAAGTCAAGAATTTTGTTCTTACCATCATTTTCATGGACATTCAACAAATGACTATAGGAATATAAAGAGAATCATTCTCAGAATAATAGATCAAAGGAAACTAAATCATTTTCTAATAGTGCACCCTCAGTCTCAACCATTATCACCACCGCCAGAAATTCGCAGGGTAAATACAACAAAGGGAGAAGAAACATTTGTAATAGAAGTTGGAGCAAAGGCGAAGACTCTGTTTTGTCACTCTATTGTACATTCGTACAAAACGATTGAAGACTTTCATGACAATGTTTTGAGAAGATTTTTCGCAAGAGATACTGATGGGAAAGAAGTAACGAACATAGCGAAGGTCTCGCCGCTGAAAGAACGACAAAAGCAGACTATTTCCTTCACTTCAGAAGAGGTACCAGAAGGTGGAGAGATGCACAAAAACCCATTGGTGGTGAGGTTAGAGATCAATCCAAAACCAAGTGATGATGAAGATGACGAAGATGAGGATGCATGGGCAATCAACAGAGTTTTAATTGATACTGGAAGTTCTATGGATATCCTATTCTATCATGCTTATAAAACTATGGGTGGAAAAGATGAAGATTTAATACTTTCAACTTAAAAAATCTATGGTTTTAATGGTACTGTCAATAATCCTAAAGGGGAAGTTACTATGCGAATTCCATTGAAAGGACTATCTTCTGAAATTCTGTTATGTGTTGTCGACGTGGAGTCACCATACAACGCTTTAATTGGCCGACCTTGGTTACATGGGATTCTAGGTGTAGCATCAACATTTCATCAGTGCATTAAATTCCCTCATCCCAGTGGTGTTGGCATCATAAAAGGAGATTGGATTGAAGGGAAGAAGTGTTATGAAATTGATGTGGAATCATGCGAAAGAAAAACTACAAAGAAATAGAATTGGAAGCATCATGTTAGAGAAACACAGAGAAGTGAGAGATTCATGGTCGATGCAGTAGAGAAGAGAAAAGAAAAAATGTTGCTGAAAATAGGAAGTGGCGAAAATTTCGCAGAAAGTAAGAAAGCCGCAGAAAGTATCAAAGATGCAGAGGAAGAAAGTAGCAAAGGTAAAAAACCCAAAATGTGAAATGAAAATACAATTGAAAGAAGAAAGAAAGATGTTTGTTACAAAGAATTTCAAAAAATATATTTTATTGAATGACAAAAATAAGATTGCGAAATTACAATAAGAGATGAAATGCGAAAACAGAATAATCAGAAAGGGGCGATCCAACTATGACGTAAACCCTAGTTCGTGAAATCAAAATTTCTTAAGAGGCAAATGTAAGACCTAAAGTGCGTCATAGAAGGGGGTACCTGTTGCATGGCTCAGCGAAAAGGTTACACCGCTACTGGAACCTGAGTCATGGAGATATGGGGTCAATAAAAACCCATCCAGGAGAGATGCCTTGGATTTTCAACCTTGACTTATGATTTAGGTTGGACGACTGAGGGTCTCTTCTAAGGGGCGCAGAATATGATCAAGGCGCCGAGGAACACGGTTGATCCAAGAGTGTCTGGGGCGTCTGGAGCGTACCTGGACATTCTTGGCAAGTCTTTACTATAATGCACTCGGCCTGAAGAACACTTAGGGTGCAGTCTTGTAACCATAAGCCATAAGTGATAAGAGGTTGCGAAAAAAACTGGTTGTTGTTAAGACCGGATGGGAGGAGCCAACCTTGTATGGTAGAGGTACGTCTCCTTGAAGGGGTAACCAGGGGGAAGATAAGGGCGGCACCCTCCATTAGGGAGTTGATAAGTGTCTTAAGACGTAAATGTCATGAGGCTTTATTTTCTCAATAATATTTAGGCTTGTCATATTTGTGCGACAATCCTGAAGAGGCAATAATACAAAAGAAAAAGATAAGACGAAATCAATGGGTCAGTACATGAAAGTGTAAGGACGTCCTTCGATTTCGTCACAAGACGACAATGTCATGGGGATTTATTTTCGCAAAAATATTTAGGCATGTCATATTGTCGCAACAAAAATGAAAAGAACAAAAAGATAAGACAAGATCAAGGGGTTTTTGCATGGAAATGGAAAGACGTCCTGCGATTTTGTCGCAATGACAAGAGGTGGAAAAATAAGACCTTTACTTAGGAACACAAAATAAGACCACATCAGAATACAAGAAAGAATGCAATCCTAAAATATGATATTACGAGATTATGCAGGTAACGACTGCAATATTAAGGCATAAAAAGTATATAAGATTTCTCAATAACTCTAAACTATTGAAGGTTTTCATCCGCATACAAATAACAGAGGCAAGTATGGGAATGCATAGAACGAGAAAATGTTATTTGTCTCCATATGATATATTTATGCATAAAATAAAAGATTAATACTTGTATATTGATTAACCCATATTGCAAAATAAATAATTGTTTTTCTAACACATGTAGGTAGAAACAAAAAGAAATAAGAACTTGTATTGGAAACTGAAGAAATTCGCAGTAATAGATTACAAGAATAGAAGATTAAAGGAAAAATATACAAATATTACAAAAATTCAAAGAAGGAAGAAAAAATTATTTCTTGTTTGATTCTTCATCATCTTCATCAGACTCTTCTCCTTCTTCACTTTCATCAGACTCTTGTTCTTCTACCTCTTCATCAGATTCTTCTTCTTCGCTAGCATCACTATCAGAGATGACCAAATCAAGAGCATTCTTTGGGACTTCGTCTAAAAGAAAAGGATATATGGAATGAGGGATTCTATTATCATCACAAACCATTTTAATAGTTTTGTTACGAAAAAGAATAGTATCATTCTTAAAATTCGCAACAGTAATCTTCAATTGGCTCTTCAGCTTAGAATATTTATCATTGCGAGAAGAAAGATCTTTTGCGAGTTTCGCCTTCTCAGTTTTAAGTTCTTCAATTCTTCTGTGAAACCTTTCCTCAGCTCCTACAAACATATAACAATGAATCAATGACTTAGTGAAAATTTATAAAAGACAAATAATTAACAAGGAAGGACAATTAACAACCTTCTTTGTCATAAATCATGTCTCTAATCAAGGCGGTATGCTCATCATGGAGACTAACATTTTCACCTAGATTATTCCTGGCATTATCTAGAACTTTCGCAGCCCAAGCGAATTCATCATCATTATGTATTAGAAGACATGAGCGAACTTGACTCTCTCTTTCGCTAAGTACAACATTTTGGCGAAGAACTTCATCTCATTCAATTTGAACCTCAAGAAGAGTTTCATGAAATTTCGTTAAAGCTTGAGCACCTTGGTTAGCAATACGATCTTTTTCATCTATGAGATTACAATTCTTGGACCTCAAACTATTGATTTCTTCTTTAGAGTTAATATAGAAATGTTTAAATTTGTTAGCTATGCCCAAACTGGTTCTATGGTCAATTTCTAAAAGGCGAAGTTTGGATATGAGTTCATTTACGGAAAGGGATTTAATCTTATCATTGGAAAAAATACTCAAAGAGTTATTGAGATGCTCGAGAAGGGTATTACCATCTATAGGGTCGGGAAAGAACGAAGGGTTGTAGCCTCATCAGAAAGACCATAAACGTCTGCGAAAATGATAAATCAAATGAGGGAGAATAATGGAAAACAGAAATATAAAGGGGAAAAGGAAAACTTTTATACCATAGAGTTGCTTATTGGCATCTTCAAGACTAGATATTTTGTGCCTTTGACTGGAAGAATCAATTTCTAATTGCTTATTCTTCTCGCGAAGACCGGCAGCCTCAACTTCCAATTCTTCAATCTTTTTGCGAAGTTGAAGATTTTTATTTTCAAAATTCTCACATCTCCTAACTAAGTCAGAATTGACCGCGTAAGAAGCTTTTCCATCCTGCGAAAGAATAAGGCGAGTTTTCAAAATAAACTACAATTTTGAATCAAAAGGTAAAAGAAGAAAAGTACAAGTATGAAAATTTACCAAGCTATTAATCGAATGTAAGAAACTTGGAGATACCAATCTGGAAACTCCGCGAAGAGACTCGTTATTCTCTAAGAGGGGGGCATAACAGATAGCATCTATGGACTTGCAGGCATTAGTTAGAGGACTATCATCAATTCCTTGCATAGAATAAAACAAGATACTGGATAATTGCGCCATTGAAGATTCGGAAGAGGCACCTTCTTTCGCGAATACAGCATCGTCATATGTACTTTTTTCAGAATGAGAACTTGAGGGATATGGAGAGCGAACTTTTCTTTTCTTTGAAGATGAGGCAGCGGGTTTCTCCTTACGAAGAACATTTTTACCCTTACCTTTGGTCTTCGCAGCATTAGACCCTTCTTCTTTAACAACTACAACGCCAATCATTACAAATGAATGATAGATAAGAAACGGAAGAAACAATATTGTTTAAAATGGTAAAGGAAAGTATTTCTTACTTCATCCGTGATCGAGAGAAGTACTGCTAGAGTGCTTGCTTTGCCATATATTTTGTAGCTTCTTCTTAATTTTCTAATCTGAAATTTTCGCAAGATTAATAGATATAAGAGAGGAATGAAGACAATAAACTGTACAAAAGAAACAAGCCTCTATCCCTTTCTCAGGCCAATTGAATACCAAAGGTTGGTAAGTAGCGAGATTCGCAGAAATCACATTTGAACCAGAAATATAAGGACCCCTCATAACCAGTGGAAAGACACACCATTTTTCATCTTTAGATTGGCGAGGAATTTTATTCTTGCCAGAATGCCAATCAATGTCATGCATAAGTTTTTTTATCATCGTCGATATTTTCTTTCCTCTTCAAGAGAACACCCCAGCAAGTTTTGTCATTCTTCATAGGTATTAATTCATAATTATCAAAGAAGCTCTATGCGGTATATTTTTCGGGAAGAATTTCTAGTTCTTTAAATTCAGGATCCCTAACATCTTTTGAATAAATAGACCCTTTGCCAGCACCACGGTTGGCGAATTCAAGCACTAAACGAATGCAATCCCCACTTAATTGATATATTGCCCGCGAGAACTTCGCGTGGGAGAGTATTTCATAAAATAAAGGAAGGTTAGGATCATAAAGAGGGATAGGAAGGCCAGCGAGGATCAGCGAAACTATATTTTCTTTATCATCACAGTGATAATCAGAAAATAATTTAGCGGAAAGAATGGAAGTAGCTTCTTGATGAGGAATAGTGGATAATGTGAAACCTTTCTCTGTGAGAACTCTATAAAGTTCCCCAAGAGAAATTTTAGCTTTATGACCGCTTGGAGGCATTTTAAGTATGGGAATGAAGGAGAAGTTAAAGATTGAAAAGGGAAGAAATGGGAAAAATTACAGTAGCGGCATGTACGGAATTTACGGAAGAACAGTAAATTTGCAGAGAAGTTGAGAAAGAAGTAAAAAAGAAGAGAGGAGAAGAATGAGAAGAATATATATAGGGAAGAGAATTCTCGATAAGATAAACACATTTAATGCGAAGAGTAGACATAATGGCTGAAAGGTAACGGTTGAAAGAGACGTGTCAAGAAATGGATGAAAGAATAGATACGTGTAGCAAATTTTGTGGAAAGTACAGAACTATGTCAGTACAGAAATACATAGAAAGATAGGCAGTTGCGGCATTTTGAAGTACAGTTTCTCATGACATTCTCCCCTTCGCAGAGAAGACATGAGAAGAGGCAAGATGTAGGATCAGAATATCGCAACAGCAATGACCTTGTGAAGTCATCATCAAAAGTACACTGCGAAGCCGTCGCAGAATAACTACAGAAATGACGTAATAGATGACGGTAGCTTAAACACAAAAAAGATGTGAGGATCTTGCGATATTAAAGAATATTGTGAACTTAACACTTGACTGCTTGCGAGAGTTTCGCAAGCCAGATCCGAAAATAAAGGTCAACTTAGCTGTCATCCACTATGTAATATCCAATATAAAGAGATGAATAGGCGTAAGGAAGGGGGAGATAATTTTGGTGTGTTGGGAAAGTTTTGAGGAGAGAGAAAGTCCAAAAAGTGTTGTATTCTTGATTCCATTTCCTTCTTGTATAATTTCTAGATTCAATTAATAAAAGTGTCATTGTTGATCCTAAGAAATGTGTTGATTATTATGAATTCTTGTAAGGGATGTATTGTAGGATTTCCTGCAACTACATTCTATTTTACTTAATGGTTCTCCTACCTCTGAGTATAGCCTTTCTAGATGATTAAGACAAGGGGATCATTTATCCCCTTACCTCTTTATCATTGCTATGGATTATTTGTCTAGAATTCTTGTTAATGCCTCTTCTAATCATGTTATTGGTGGTGTAAAAGCTGCTAGAAATGCCCCTGCTATCCCTCATCTCCTTTTTGCAAATGATATTCTTATCTTCACTAAACAAGATATGCATAATGTGTCAGGTATTCTTGAAACTTTGTCTCTCACTAGTGGAAAATGCAAAAAAAAAGTCTGCCACTGCTTTTGGGAGCCCCAAATCTGTAGTCTTATTTCCCAAAATGACTGTGACTGAGATTCTATTAATTTTTCAAATTACGACTACCTTTGAAAGCTTATTTGTTAACGTCGACATACATAGACGTTTCTTTAGTTTTATATTAAAAACTAAAGAAAAGATGATTCGTTTGAATCCAAGTCTAACTGGTATTTCTGACTAAACCTATTTCAGAAAATCTGATTCATTTGAATCATTTGAATAATCTGACTTATTTCTGAGTGAACCTAAGACTAGAAACTCAATAAATTGAAATCAGAATCTCATTTGCATAAACTAATCAAAACATTCACCATTCAATTCAAATCTGAAACTTGTCACACTCAGGTAAAACCCCAAAAAAACCTTTACACAACTACTGAAATCACACCATTTTAAGTTCTTCATGATGTATTTTCTTACAACCGGTTGAAACCAACCTATAAACAACGAAATAAAATAAAACCAATCCATGTCTCGTTCATAAAAACATGTATCTGCCTTATCCAGATTAACAATCTTCCAAACTGATCTGCAACAACTCCAAAGACAAAAAAAAAATCAGAGTAAGCAATGCAAGGACGTAAGTACTTATAACAATAATTGAAAAGAGAAGAAAAAGTTTCAAGTGATTCAGCCTTCATATGGGTATGTATAAGCCTGCCGACAAAAAAGTGTACTGGAATTACGCAGTCAGACACCAAACAAGTTACTCAGACAACAAACTTTAAGAAGATAAAGGCGAAAACCATAAGACTAGACATATAAGTTAGATTCAGAATAGTTAAATAGGCAAAACTAGAAGAAATTTTTATGAGTGCGAAAAGAATAATTGGCGAGGAAGAAGCTGGTGATAATAGTACAACAATGGTAGTGCAATAAAAGTTCAAGTAGCTGCTGCAAGCAACGATCAGAGAATAATAAAGTTTTAATCAGCTAATGGTGGTGCTTGTTAACTTTTAAAGAATATATATACCTAAACGTCTGGGATCCTTGATATAAGCTTGTTTCTGATTACATGAAGAGGTGACCATGTGTTCAGCTAGATCTCCATGTACATAGAGAAAATAAAAGAAGCAAAATTCAAGTATTTATCTAAGTATTATTACCTGATCCCTATCCCAATACTCGTTGGAGCTTGATTCACAGATGCGGTAAACACATATGGATCTTCATAAGCATTCACATTAAGGCCTGATAGTTTTGAGATTCTAAAACAAGATGGCAATGCTTCCTAGTCTCATCAGCGCAATAAAAAAATTGTTTAGCTTCTCATAAACCTTCCAAAGTTGACGAACCTTACCTATCTCTGCATCCACATATGATCCATTTATTTATTTTTCGGCTCGAACCCAATCACAACAAAACAAGACTACATACAAAAATAATTACCTTCGATGGTAAATTGGAAATTTTCCACTAAATTTTTAGAGGAAACCAAATAATACAAAAGATAAAGTATATGATAAACCTACCATTATACCACGAACCACACCATCTCTTTTGTTGAAAGTTATTTAGCTGTCTCGTGTTTATTCAGCGTTTCCTGGACAGTTGCTTGGACCTTAAAAAAACAAAAAAAAAGGCATCAGATATTATCCGAAGCCTATAAGGACACTTCAGTAAAACACATTACAAAAAAGAAGAATCAAAATATACCTATATTAATCCCACAACAGAAAATTTTACACGTATCCTGGCATTTATACAGTTACTTACATATTTTATATGGGAAGAACAGAACTGGTGCGTATTCGAGTAAGCAAAGATGGGAAATCTTATAGAAATGATTATAATCTTAGGAGAACCAATTCTTGAATCATGCTTTGAAATTTCAAGATCATTCAACATATAAAAACTGACATAATCCATCTCTTAAAACCCATTGAAGACTCATTACCGTTACTGCCAACTAAGGGTCTCAGAACATTAATCCATATTCCTTCAACTTACATTCTACTTCTTTTCTTTAATAACCAGGACTTAATAATTATTTTTAAGGAGTTCAAATTAACATAACCAGTTGGAGAAAATCAGAAGTAGTACTAATCAACCCCACTATGGATATAACACCAACAACGTTGTATGCACTAATGCATTTCAATTTTATGCAACGAAAATTGGCATATAGCTTCCCTTTTAAGAAAGAAAAGGATTTTCATTAACATATTGTGGCCGTAAAGGAAAACAGTATGCTATGGAAATTGTATCAGAACAAAGCCGTACACACAATGTGATATCCAAATGATGAACTGACGTAATCTAAAGACACTCCTAAAAAACATGTGACCAAACTTATTCTTCACAAAATATCTTTTAGCTACATGTATTAACTATTCCGCGCACATTATGCTATTTTTCTGGTCAACGGAAACAATCTAAATTGCTTGCAAATGCTAAGAATTGAACTGCATAATCACATGGGAAACATGGTTTTTACTTGGACCACAAAATGTATATCAAACCATTCAAGAGGAAACTACACTTAAACAACATGATAGCAACAACTATTTTGCTACGACAAGAGTCAAATATGCCTTTTTACCCCTTCTCTCTTCTTTAAGAATTTCTATCGAGCACCTCGCGAGCATAAAACTTGTGGTGGTAAGCCAGGGAGGCAATGACTGAAAATCACAAACCATTAAAAAAATTATATATTCTCAAACAATTATACATCTAAATTTATTAAAAGAAAAAAAAAGAAAAAAAAGATAGTACCATCTACATGATAAACTTACAAGTACAGAAAGAAGAACCTAACCTCATAATCTTCGACATTCTCAGTATCCATGTACACCTTAGGCTTGTGAACACCATCCTTTATCTGCATAAATAGTATAAGGTTAGTCAGACACCATACATATCATTGATGTTAGAAATTTAAGACCGCACAATGTCAAACAACACAAAATAGGATACCTTCAGAATATCCTATGCTAAAACATGCTTTGATGTACAAGAGTCTACAATATCTAATCATGCCCATGACCACCACCTCTACCTCCACCAGCAGCCTCTCCTAGTCCACCACCGTCTGCAGCACCAACACCACCACCTCCTAATCCTCCATAGACACCAAAAAAACTCTCTTATAACATGATCCTCCTCATTCAAAACCTACCCACCAACACCAAATCCTCCACAATGTCCTACTATAATACAAAAGAGATCAATACATTTGAGATACAAAATAGTAAATCCTACAATACAAGCTGATAATGTAAGATTGAGATCAATGAAAACGTTATATTCAATCAGAATTTTCACGAAACCCGACAACAAAGTTAGAACAAAACCTTTACCAGAACTGAGAGTGGGGCATAATTAAACTAAGTAATACCACTCATCCCCAATAGATCTTCCTCAGACAGTGAAGCTGGGGTTTCCTCCCTTGTTAATATATCAATTGTAGTAACCAGCACCGCATTCCAAAGAATCAAAACCCCTGAAAATCAAACCAATATTCTTCAATTTAAAGGAACAAACAAAGTAGGAATCTCAAACCCTAAGTTTACTTACTGATGCTCAAGAAAATGAAACAACAAATCTATCAAAACAAAATTAAATTTGGCAAACAATATCAGTTAATCGGGAAAAAAATAAATCTGACCCAGTTCTGCTCAACATACAATTTCTCAACCAGTTTCTTGTCCCTTCTCTACTTAGACACATCCCACATATTCATACCGATATGCTTCAGCAGCAAAATTAACAAATCAATGAAGTATAAATCAAAATTACTAGAAAACTGAGAATTAAAAAATTAGGGATTTCATTTTGTGTTTCTTACCCTGCAATTAGTTGTTTGTAGATGTGATACTGAGAATTACCCATCACATAAAGAAATCCAACACCAGTTAGAGTTTTCAATTTGTGTTCTTTTGTAACTTTTTTAAATGGTTCACAAACAACACCAGTTACTAATCAACTTTGAATAGATCTGGTGAATTGAACAAAAAATCGGAAATATTTGGGTTTTTAGAGAGATCATGTAAATAGTTTTTTCAATGATGATGAACATAGTTCAGAAGATAGGTTTTTCGTTTTGAAAGTGAGAAAGAAACTGTTGCCATAGATGAAGAAAAGGGGTTCAGTTTCAGTTTAGTGGAGGAGATGAAGATGGAGAAAGAGTTGCAGGTAAGAAAAGAAAATGATAGAAAAAGTGAGATAAGTTTAGGATAAGTGAGAGAAGAGACGCGTTTGTTTCTACGGTATTATGGAACCTAGTTTCCATCGCAGACTTAGACTTAATTCAAGTGGGACCACACAAACAAGTTCCTCCGGCAGTTTTAATAGAAATCCACGTGGAATTTTTTTATATTTCCTAAATTGTTCCCTACCATTAATACTGCCATGGGAAATTGATTTACTTTTCTTACGAAAAGGACTACCTTTGGAAGCACTTTATATAAAGAAAGCCCAGGGAAGTCTTACCTATAAAACCTAAACTGACTTAAAATATCCATTTTCCACTAGTGTCTGTTTGGTAAGTACTTTGCTCAAATGCTAAATTTTAGTAAATTTAGTGTTTATTTTAGTAATAATATTAGCCATGCTGATAGAACTACTTTGTCTAATGCTCTAGATATGACTGAAATGAATGATACTGATAAGTACCTTGGAGTTACTCTTTTACTAGGAAGGGATAAAACCAAGGCCTTCAAACCTATCATACAAAGTTTTAATTCTATATTGATACCCTAGAAAGGTAAGAACATGAACTATGCTGCTAGGTCCACTATGGTTACGCATGTGCTCAATTCTCTTCCTACCCATCAGATGGGTGTTTTCAAAATACCAAAAACTACTATTACATTTATTTTATAGGATGGGATAAGCAAAAGGTCACTAATATTGCTATGTAATGAAGAAGACACTATAAGGTTCTAAAATCTAAATCATCTTGATAAATTTAAAGATGATAGTTCTTGGTTATGGAGAAGCATTTACACATGTCTTGAGATTATGCAGAATCATGCTAGATTGTTAATCAATAGTGGTACCAGAATTAACATTTGGCTAGATGTTTGGGTTATATGCCTTGATAGGGCACTTGTCCCAGTTGTTGGACTATCAAGCTATGAAAATTATAATTTAGTATGTGATCTATTCATACCAGGTACTAGGCAATGGAATGCGGATATAATAAATGCTCTATTTTCTCATGATTGTGCCAACTTAATTTTAAGTATGCCAGTTCCTCCTATGGGTGAAGATACATTAATTTGGTCTCCTGACAGAAAAAGAAAATTTTCTGTAAAAGGTGCCTATAATACTATAAGTTCTGATGATGTGAACTCTGTGATTGCTAGCAATGTTATTCCCTCTTGTGTTTGGAAGAATTTGTGGAAAATAAAACTTCCACATAAAGTCCAGCTGTTTGTGTAGAAATGCCTTAAGCAAATTGTTCCAGTTACTACTAGGATTGCAAGATACAAATCTGGTATAGACACCCATTGTTGCTTCTGCAAAGAGTCCCAGGAAGATATGAATCACTTATTCATCATGGAGTGTAGCTTCTCTAGAGCTATATGGTTTTCTATGAACATTAATATTGATGTTATTATTGATAATCATAGTGGTTTTGATCAGTGTATAGTTAGTTGGTTCTATTCCTCTAATACGAATTTTAATTCTCTTTGCTTAACTGATGAATCTCTTGTGTGCAGGTATATGTATACAGTTTGGAAAATCTGGAAAAATAGATGTTTAATCATTTTTCAAAATAAAAAACCCAATGTGAAAACATCAATTGCTAGAATAAATTTCATGTTTTCTCAATGCTCTAATGCTACTGTAAATCATATAACTACTATTAATAACTCTCTGCAGACTAAGATTTGGAGGCCACCGAAAATTGGCTTTGTGAAAGTCAATATAGATGGTTTATATACATTTTCTAATAAAAGAGGTAGTATTGGACTAATCATTCGCAATAATGCAGGGGAATGCATAGGAGCTAAAGGGAAATGCTTCACAGAGGATGTGGAAGAAGAATATGGGGCTGAGTATTTTGAATGCAAAGCAATGGAACTAGCAGTGGAATTGATGGAGGAACTGGGATTCACAAGGATCATTTTTGAGATGGTTTGTGAAACACTTAAGGATTCTATGACTAATGAAGAACTTCAAGTTCACTGGTTTAATCAAAACATTCTCCAAGCTATTAAGAATAAATTTAGAAACAATACATTTTGGTTTTGTAAGTCTGTTAACAGGAGAGGTAATAAAGTAGCTCATGAGTTATCTAAAAAAGAAAGATTGGAATATACAAACTTTCTGTTCTTAGATAACTTCCCAGAATTCTTACAGAATCTAGTGAAAAACGATATCTTGTAATCTCTTTATCCATGGAAATTTTCTTTTAGTATCAAAAAAAAAAAAAAACCAATTTCCTAGAAATGATAAAACCCAAATATTCTGAAAATAAACTCATGAGTCGTCCTTGTCCAACCATTATTTTTTGATCAATGCCCTACAGATTTGACAGTTCAGTAAAGCTTTCATTAGTTTTCCTGGCATATTTAGGGGCCACTTGAAAGGAATTAGGTACCATATTTTTATTCCCATCCATTGAAGGGGGTTAAGGGGTGTCTTAAAAATAGAAATTGTCTATATTGTTCTTCACCTTTATACTAAATCTAAACATATATCCTTTATTTTCATATTTATATCATTCATCTTCTTCTTCTCTTTTCTATCCATTGAATTTTTTCTCATCGTTTTAATTTTGATTGAAACCAAAGATCGTCGATCAAACAAATTTTATGATTGATTGTTTAAAATTAAAACCCAAAATTTATTAACCTTATAATTGAAACTTATAACATCAAAAAAAATAAAAAATTACGAGTTGAACAAACAAAACGGATAGATGATAGCAGTTGTGATCCAAAATTAGGATTTGATTACTTGAAATTAAAAATTTGATCCGAAATTTTTCTAGGATTTACAGTAGCAGAAACATTATCGGTAAATAACAATCTATTTTATTTGATGCCAAGTTTGAACACAGTATTTGGTAGAATATCTTCCACAATTAACTTGTGGATATGGAGATATTATTTATACTCAAAGTTGTTACAAAGATAAGATATTCAAAATGAGATAATAGCTAACTAAAAAATAACGAGTTACACGCCTACATAACTGTGCAATCATCTAGTCTGGTGGAGGACTGACTCAGTTAGCTAGTCTTGTGGATGACTTGCGATTGTATGCTTAACACGGACTTTAGGATTTTCTCCAAGTAATAATCACGACTTGGAGATGATGAATTGAGAATCGTAGTACTTCAAATATATATTACATATGATTGCAAATTAAGTAACCGATTATTAGTCATGAGAATTGATAAATAGTCTCATATGTTTTATAGTTGATTAATTATATGAGATGAGTTCGAAGGAATCCAATCAAGAGCTAACATGGATGACCTTGTATATACTCTGTACAACCTTTTCCTTTTAATATTACCTTCCTTTTCAAAAAAGAAAAAAAAAACATGGATGAGAGTAGAGTTCAAAAATAGATCCTTGAGTGTATTGGGAATGAATCTTGTACAAGACCTTTTCCACTTTATTTATACGGACCAATGAAATTTTCATTTTATATAAATCTCATTTACCGCCATTATTTACAGATAATAGGAAAGCATCGGTGGTGGTGGTGATACGAATACTTGTGAGGCCTAGGGAGGTTTCATTAATATATATGAAGGAAGAGGATGGATAAGTTAGGTTATGGTTACCTGATTAAATTTGGTTCACATTTAAAATGAAATTGTAGAATGGGTGGTATTTAGGAGAAGCATAGGTAAAACCTAAAACTTGGATGAAATCAAATTCTACTCGGTTTGGAAAACTCTTGTCCACGCTTCACTCATATCGCTCGCTATTAAAAACCAAATGTTGTGGTTGTATAAGGGGTAAATGAATGAGCAAAGGGCACCCAAATTACACCTTTTGTGGAAAGGTGCGGGCAGGGAAGAAATCGTTAAAAAGGTGACAAAAATATGCTTTCCTCACTCGCTCGACCAGGTGAGTCAAGCCTGCCCGTTTTATTCCCAACCTACCCTTCCTGGTCGGGTGAGTTCCCAGCCTCAAAAAAAATAAACTAGGTAGAAATGTAAACATGTCTTATATAATAAATTGGGTAAACATGCTACCCAAAAAATTAAATCCGGGTAGAAATGCAAACATGTCTTATATAATAAATTGGGTAAACAATAATAATATTTAGATTGTTAGCAATGGGACCATTCATCTCATTGAACAAAACTAACAAAATCTGATCCTGAGAAAATGCTACCCACAAAATCTGAATCATCTCCCAACTTGAGCGCAGTAGGCCGGTATTCGAAAGAAGTAAATCTCTTGGTGTTTCTACTGGTGGATGCACCTTCAATGATATACTTGATTCTCCGCTTTGGCTCCAGTCGTACATTGAAATTCTAAAGAACGGCAAAACCAATGAGATCTCGAGAGAATGGCCGTCTGCAAGAGTGAGGACCAGCAATGATATACTTGATTCTCCGCTCTTTCACTGCTGAGGCAATGCATTATTGTACAGTGCATATCATTTATTGTACAACATTCTTATAAAGTCGCCACTAATCTCTCATATGATGATGAAGATGGTGGTGCTGGTGCTGGTCACCATGTTGAGAAGTAGACTTTAGCTTGATGGATTAACTGATCGATGTTAATATTTTCATTTTTTTTAATTCTACAAGTCTGTATATTCTATGAATCCAATTGTGCAGGATGGATGAAATCCCTGGAATGTGTTTGCTAGAACTTTGTGGTTCTGGAGGCCGCAACCACCCAAAGCATGAACATAACTTGGAAAATTGTAACTTATGAAATAAATAATGTACATAGTTTTTATTTTTCTTGTTCATTGTGATATGTGAAAGGAAGTATGAAATGTGCATTATGTAAATGTGTACGCTAGTTGTGTGAGTCAGAAAACATTCCAAGACATAAGGTTTCGTGGTGTACGTTGAAGGATTGATTGCTGGAACTGTATTGGCTTGATTAACTGATCGATGTTAATATTTTCTCATCATCCTGAGAAAATGGTAGCAACTCCATTTTCTCATCATCTTTGCCAACTGCCGATGGCAGCAACTCCATCTTATCTTCATCCATCGAGCTTCTCCCATCTGTTCAACCCTTCACTAACGAACATCAAACAACCATGATCACTCAAGCAGCAACTTCTATAATCACCTGCTAGAGCTCCAAGCTTCCCCTTGCATCATCAGGACCACAGTTTCCAACTCGTCTTCACTGCCATAATCCGCTGCCATCAACCAGATCCTCTCGAACCACAGTTCAACTACCATGCCCCATGATCAACAACAGCATTACAAACTCAATCACCGGTGATTAACTAACCTAACCTAACTAGGGGTAATTAACTAACCCGACCAGGAAGGGTAGGTTGGGAATAAAACGGGCAGGCTTGACTCACCTGGTCGAGCGAGTGAGGAAAGCATATTTTTGTCACCTTTTTAACGATTTCCTCCCTGCCCGCACCTTTCCACAAAAGGTGTAATTTGGGTGCCCTTTGCTCTAAATGAATCAGCGAAAGTTGTTTTCTTGACATTTTTGGACATTACAAAGAAATGTCGAACTAAAATGACATGTGCAGGTGCAACCTAATGGTCAATGGAAAATAATTCTTAATGGTTATTCCAAAAATGATGATAAAAATTCAAGTATATAGGTTTCTTAGTTGAATTTTTTAGAACTAGA
Organism: Papaver bracteatum; assembly: GCA_023529315.1. Taxonomy (NCBI): domain Eukaryota; kingdom Viridiplantae; phylum Streptophyta; class Magnoliopsida; order Ranunculales; family Papaveraceae; genus Papaver; species Papaver bracteatum. Next base: position 75,906 of record JAJJWX010002989.1, on the reverse strand, counting down.
TTCATGATAATTTATAACAAAAATCTTTGGGGCGGGGTACTCTTGCTTTGAATCCTACAGGAGACCCACAATAACATATTCGATTCCCAATTTCATCTTTATATCACTACAATTCGAGGAGTGGAGACCAGGTAAGAGTCTGTTTCCTTTCTGGCTATGCATCATCTCCAACTGAATGCTCGATTTGTTAAGATTTACTAGTTTAAGATGCTCATGGTAAGATCATTCTTTAAAAATATTTACTTAGTTTACTCCGATTTCTCACATCTCGGTTTTCCTTGACCAAAGATTTTCCTTTAAAAAAAAAAAAAACAATCCCATCAAGATGATAATATAAATGTACTCCGGCCTCCATGATTCATTTCAAAAAAATTATATATAGGACATTACTCCGTATAACGAGATTTTATTGCATGTAATATGTATGGGCAAGGGAAAACTTATGCCAAGTGTATTAACTCATTTCGCTAACAAAGATAATAATCTAGTGCCTTTTTGAACCGCATCTCACAAGAAGTAATTGAGATGGAGTTATGTTAATGAGAATGTGGCAGTTTATTGACATGCATCATTCAAAAAATGTTCAGCCGCTCTATACGTACCGGGCAAAAACTACCTTAAAACCGAGCCTTCACAATTCTTTTATGGGCCCCGGTAGGCCCCGCCCATGACAGCAGGGGGTCCCATTAACTGTGTCTGGCGGTTTTTTCACCCGTTTTTTTTCTGCGGTTCATTTACCTTTTTTGAAAAATGTTTAGGCATTGAATAACATAGTGTTGCCTGACGTGTTAATGGTTTTTCTTAGCTAAGCAAGATAATCGTTGAGAAGTATATGACGGCAAGGTAATCGTTCAAATTGCCGCATATATCTGAATTTTCTTAAATTTTCCATATGTAAGCTCTATGACTCCATGCCATCGGAAATACAAATTTATTTATTCTTTTAAGAGAAATTAATTTTTCATTTATTTGTTTGAGATGTTAAAAAGACAACAACCAATCTATCCTTTTTCTCATAGGATTTAACCAATAAAATCTACTATAATCATATGGTTATACCACATTCGGACTTGTGCTACGGTTTTACCTAGGGGTGCCAACGGGTCCGAATAATATATTACCCAGAATCGGAACCGGCTATTTTACTCAGGTTCAGGTCCAACCGGTTTCGGGTCCGGTTCTGAAATTATTGGACCCAGAACCGGACCCGTTAAAACATCTGAATACCCACCGGTTCCGGGTAGTTAACGGTTCTTTGGAGGTCAAATTTATTGCTCATACAAATACACCCGTTATTATCGCAAATCTTTAATACAACGGTTTCAGCCTTTAAGATTCCTTCACTCTTGACGGACGCCGCCATCACCCATGACTAGACGTTAGCACCACTTTTTTCTTGTTTAATCTCCCAGAGATGAACTCCTCGTTCCATTTGACATCAACAAATACTGAAACCCATTAGAGGTCACGTCTTTCAAACACAAAATAAATCAGACACCAAAGCATCAATCACATACAGCATCTGGCCAATAGAAATTACTCATTAAAAAACAATACCCCTACATCAAGATCTATATCTGCAGTAATGGAGTTTCAAAATCCAATCAATTTTTCTGATGCATCAAGCCTATATATAATGTATTGTAAAATAAAAATTAGAGATGACTAAATTATAAGTATGAGTATGGGAAAGATTGATCATCAGATTGAAAATTTTTGATAAAGAGAGTTTTATTAGTTGTGAATAAATAATTGTTCAAAATTTCCATTAAATCCACCAACTGCATCATTTTCCATTACAATTTCTTCATCAAACCATATCATTTTCTATTGCAATTCTTTGAAATTAGAAAAAAAAAAACAAAGAGAAGAAAAATGGGTGATAAGTGATATCAGTTTTAAAAGAAAAGAAAGAGATTAGGTGGAAGAGAAAAGAGAGGAGAAAAGTAAGGTTTAGGCTTCCTTTTGTTTCTTACCAAAATATACACCTGTGCCTCATGCATCCTTCTGGTTATACACGTGGAACAAAACTTGGGAGGTAATTTATCTGTTGGTTTTATCGGTGAACTTAAATCTCATCAGTTTATGCTGGGTATGCAGGAACCGCCGAGTAGATCCGATAAGGACCCGATACTAAACGGTTCTTTAACGGGTAGACCCGACGGGTATCAAAACTCTTAACGGGTATAATATTAGGACCCGGAACCGAACCCGAATTGACCGGATCCGGTTCGGTTCCGGGTAAATGGGTACCCATTGTCAGCCCTAGTTTTACCAAATTCGCTCCTAGCTCTACTGTTTCTGCTGAGCAACTTATCGTATGTCCCGTCTTGGAATTCTTCAAGGGCTATGTAGCCCTCCTGATTTTTTTCTCAACTTCCCCAGGAAGGGTGGCATAGATTAATACATACAGACGAATATGGGGTATGTTTTCCTGAGACTGTTTTTGAAGCCTAAGATTGTGTAGTCCTATGGGACCCTTCCGATCTCGGAACATAATTTTCTCCAACGAGTTACAAGAGAGCGGAGTGACTTGTTTGGTCCTCTAGCTAACTGTAACAACATGTCGATCTCTGTCTTGACTCGGCTATTATGCATGCACCTTCCAAGAATAACTCGGATAGGTGTGCGAATGACTTAACCGATTCTTTCGGCAGGTTATTGAACCACATCAGGTGTAGCGTTGCTAAAATTTCTTATGGGCCTTAAACCCGAACTCAACTCATTTGAGTGGGAAGCTAGAGTTTTATAATGTGCGCGCGTGATCCAAATATCGGGTGCGTATAACAGTAGAGAGTACTTTAAACCAAGTTTGGTGTTCTTAGCTAAATGGCCATCCCTTAGTGAAATTAATGAGTCTAACTAGTAGGTGTTATGGGAATAGACGCATGAGCACCACGTGATGGACATGAGCAGCTGGCTATGAAGATTTTTGTCTCTTAATTTTTTTAATTTTTTTTTGATCAATTTTTTTTTTTATCAATGTCTCTTAAATTTTCAATCCTGTTATAGGGACGACGGGTTTTATTAGAGGGGCGGAAGTGTGATAATAATGTCCCTCTAGTTGGTTAGGGGGTGTCCAAATGGTTTTGTAAATTGTCTAGATTGCACTCCCCATTTTTTAACCCAAATCAAAGCTAAATTGAAAATTTGGTTTCTTTCTTCTTCTCTTCTCCTCCTCCCATGAACCGTAACCTCCATCAAAACTGAAAATTTGTTGGGTAGATACGATTTTTGTACAGTCTCATGAATTTAGTTTAGAAGAATCCAACTTTAATTTGACGAAACAGTCAAACGCGCAACAAGCTGCGCCGCAAGCCCTTTTTAAATAGCAAATCATATCTTTTAAAAAACAAATTCTCTCGAACCGGAAGTCATAACATTATTTTAATTTTATTTTTTTAAAATAAACTTTTTAGAAGTTAAAATTTTTCTTTCTCTCTCGTGCCGTCCATCCGATCCGGATATGCATGTACTTCATTTCAACATTTCCTTTCGAAAATCGTTTCCGTACTGAGATTTCTATTAAATTTGGTTCCCGTGTCAAATCAATTCATATTATAGTATATAAGAATTCAAGGCTTATATTTTCTGCATCAATGATATTTTTATTCTTTATCTCTATTTACCAAGTTTGAGAAACACCGCATGTTGATCATCGTGATAGCTATATTCTGATTGAGCCAACCGAGCGAAGCGAGGGAAGACCTTTATATGACCACTTTTTTGTAAAAACTTAAGTCATCAATTGACACAAAAAAATTGGATTTGGTGTACCAAACCATTTTCAATCAACAATGAAATATCAAAAGAGCTCATCTAAATCATACTTATTTTTCTTTTTCTCCTTTAGACATTTTCGTAAATAAATCAAAGAGAAAGGGCAACATGTATTAGGTATTTTCGTAAATAAATCAAAACGGAAGGACAATAGGTATTAAACATTTTAATAAATAAACCAAATGGGAATGTCAAATACATATAAGTGTCAAATTGTATTATAATTTCTTATGTATCATATTTTTTTAGGGGCATAATTGACAACCAAACTTTAATATAACATATCTAAAAATCCGTGCCTTCAAATTTTACAAATTGTATCTCGTTAGAAAGGTTATAAAAAAATCTACGCAATGAGTATAAACAGTAGTATCAAATTTAGATTTTTTACGAAAAATTCGGAGATATATATAAAATAGATGTATATATCCATTATGCAAACCACCACAAAGAATAAATAATACTTTATGCATCAACTAATTTTCCGTTGCAACTAATAAAACGATGTACTCCCTCCATTTCAAGAAAAATAATATTTTCACTTTAGGCACAATTCTCGAAAATTGAATGCATAACTATTATGCAAACCACCACAGAGGATGCATAACACATCAATTAACCATATTTTGGTTTATGGATCGAATAATTTTTCGTTTATTGAAAAGTGATACTTTCACATTCCGTTTCAGGGAAAGTGATACTTTCGCTGAGTTTTAAAAAAAAATGATATTTTCACTCCGTTTCAGAAAAAGTTATACTTTCGCTCTGTTTCAAATCAAGGCGAAAGTAGCACTTTTTCTGAAACGGGACGAAAGTAGTCACAGACAAACCCCATCCTCGGATTCTTCTTCGGTTGGCCCTCCCACCGTGAAAACGGTTGTGCTAGTTTAAGTATATGATACTAAAATTAAAATTAAAATAAAATAAAATAATTTTTTTCTCTATGTGGTTGACATCACCAATCAAAACAACAGCGAGGTACGGTCACACATTTAGTCAGATGCGGCACTTACTAAAATATATCGGAAAACTTGCAATTTTTAGAGAATTAGAGTACATAAAAAGCCTGTTATAGATGAAAGCAGAAGTATCAACCACCAAACCAATTGTATCTCGTTATACAGGATATTCCAAAGAAAAGGTAAAGTCGTAAAGATGATGTATCGATCGTCCAACACACCGTTATGTTTCATTACATAGGACACTCGAAATAAATAAACCATATTTTTTATTTTTTTAAAACAAACAACTTTATTAAAAATCAGAGAACAATATTACAAGACCAATAAGGCCCATTATAAGAAGAAAGAAGAAAAAAGGAACTAAATTAAACCAACAAAAGAAAAAAGTTAATCAAACCTAAAATAAGGTTGATCAGGGTACTCCATATGAGTAAGAGAGGTAGGTTTAATATTGTATATCTGAATTTGGCTCTTAGGTAAATAAATTCCCTTCTTAGCAAAGTGATCTGCTGAAAAATTCACTTCCCTATACACATGTCTGATGCAAATGGAATGCAACCCAGAAACTACTCTCTGCCATCTAGAAACCAGGAACCAAGGGATCTGATTGCTCTTCAAAGCGACATCACAAGCTTTTGAATCAGTCTGCAAAATAACTTTGAGTTTTTGGTTGTTCAGTGCCCATTCCAAGGCACTTATACTAGCAATAAACTCAGCAATATAATTGGAGAGAACCCCCAACCCACCTGATTCAGCATAAACAAATTCTCCAGTATAGAATCTAACAATAAAACCATACCCAGCCTTCCCTGGACTTCCCCTTAAGGCACCATCACAACATAATAGAGTTTCATCCATGTTAGGAAGATAAAAATAGATTTCCATGATTCTAACTCTCTTAATTTTACTGTAATGTAGCTGAAATTGTTGCAGAATTTGAACTTCAGTATCTGATCCCCACATAGTGCCTTTCATTCTTTTTTTACAGTCATGAACAATCCTCAAGATTTTTTATTTTATTTTTATGATATTTGGCTTGTCATTCTCAAAGCAGATGCTATTTCTTAAGAACTATAATTCTACCATTCGAGTGTATGAGAAAATAGACCATAATTCTTTTATCATAGGGCTAGAGGCTTTACTAATTTTAAGAACATCTACAAAAGATAGAGGATTAGGGAAGTGGAAAATACCTCCCAGCCAGCTCCATATTTGTTTACTGAAATAGCAATTCCATAAATAAAGCACACATGATTACCAAAGAGATATCTAATAGCAACATTCTCAAGACCACTACCTAGATAGCACTTGCTTAAGCTGATTGGGCGGACACCATCCCTTCTCCTCCTAAATTTCATCTCACCATACCTTGGAAGACGATTATAATCTTTGTACAACTGCATCATCCAAAGCATCGGCAAAAAAGTCCAATAATAGTAGTTCACTCCAATATCTCAGCTTCATTTGATATTTGGATTTGAGGTCTATATTATATATGCAAGTGTTTAACTAGGTGTATCGATGGAAATACTTAATTTGGTCTTACTTAAAATTTTATTTTGTGAGCCAAAAATGTAAATACATGGATTTGCGTGCTCGGAATTCATTGAAGTAGAATGATTACAGTTGTTTTTATTTGGTCATGTATATTTCGTGTTGCAAGAATCTGCTTAATGATTTGTGATTATAATTTATTTTAACTATTGAATGATCTATGAGATTTCGAAGACAACTTTATTCTCTTGACGGGGATGCTTAATAAAAATCTAGCATATGTATTTTCCTCAATATCTTGGTCTACCAAAACAAGAAACGTGAGAAATCGGAGCAAACTAATAACAAGTTTTTAAAATCATGGATACTCTATCGCTATAGGATATCATTGTTCTTTTGAATTTAGAATCCCTTTACTTAAATCATGGTTCTAATATTTCTTTTTTTTAGGGAGATTTCTGCATTTAAATTCCACTTAACATTTTTCTCCCCTTTTCCTCATTCATTAGGTTGCAATTATCAACCATTTCAATTCAATTGGGAGCATTGGCAGAGTACTTCTGTCTAGGAGTATGTTTTGACCAGGATGGAGCACAAATTGGCGACGTGGAAAAAAAGGAAATTGAATAGAGCATGTAGACTTATTCTTATAAAAAAGTTATATTGCTAGTTTACCTATTTACTACTTGTCGTTATTTCATCTCCCTGTAAGTGTGGAGAAGAGAATGGTGCGGACTATGCGGAATTTCTTATGGGGTGTTGTGGAAGGTAGGAGGAAGTTTTTTTGGGTAGCTCGGAAAAAAATATGCATGCCTAAATATGAAGGTGGTTTTGGGAGTAAATATTTTGAGAACTACTTATCAATCTTTGTTAATAAAATGGATTTGGAGATTCTCAAAGAACAAAAACAACCTGTGGAGGAAAATATTGAACAAGAAGTTCAAGAAAAGTCTCAATATGTTAATGCCGCATGTTGATAGTATACCTCAGTGTAGGAGTTTGTGGAACAATGTAGTGAATATGATTCCAATTGTTCAAGAAATGGCACATGTTCACAGTGAGAAATGGTAAAGGAATTCGGTTTTGGAATGATAAATGGCTAGATAGAGGGTGACTTCAAGATCTGTTTTCGGTCATTTTTAAGGATGCCAAATAGAAGGATGCTTCAATAGCTGATATGATTGAGAACAATAGTTGGGTTTGTGAATTTTGGAGGCCTTTGAATACTAACGAGAAGTTAGAGTGGGAGTTGCTCAGACGCGACTATTACCCAATTCCGGAGTTGGTAGAATCTGATGATGAAGTGGAGATTATGGAGAAATTTAGTGCTAAGAAGTGATACGAGGTTTTGGCAGGCATCTTTCCCCCTTGCAACTTCGATTCTCATGTATGGAAGAACAATATTCCAAACAAGGTAAGCTTCATTTTTTGGGTTAGGTTTCACGATTCAATCCCAACTAGAGACATGTTAGTTCATCGTGGCATGAAAATTCAACATGATTTGTGTGTTATTTGTAACGAGGAAAAAGAAACTTCTGATCACAAGTTTCTTCATTGTCCGTAATCTTTTGCGATATTGGATTATTTTATCAACGCTTTTAAAATATCATGGACGATGCCTGGAACTTTGTTCCTTTTATTTGAAGCATGGGTTACCTATGTGTTACAAGGAAGGAAAAAGGAGATATGGAAGATTATTTTAATGACCCTCAAGATAGTCAATTCTATTTGACTGGTCTCGTGATGATCAAGTGACCAATTAGCGATAATAAATCGATTAGTTTAACACGAACGTTAATTAATAGAGATTAATATAACAACGATCTAGACGCGAAACTAATGTCATTCAATGGGTCTCGAAAAGTTACAAAAAATGGACTACTCAAACGTGTCAATCAGATACCGGACTTGGAAGATCTCATCGGATAAGTATGAAGGAAAAAATAGTCATTTTGCAGTTAGCCGCCTTGGCTTCCCTTATCTTTTGGTTGGGTGCCTTTAGAAACCCTGGTCGGCATTATCCTCTGATCGAGAGAATAAACATTTGCTTTTCTTTTCCTGGCATATTTAGGGGCGACCCCAACGCAATTAGGGGCGACACTAAAAGACAAAAAAGGTCACCCAAACGTAAAACTTAGCTATCCCTTATCCGCGATTTTTCGAAATGGCAGCTATGCCCTTACATAATCGGTAGCCAAAACCACAATAGGTAGGTTACAAACAATCGGTAGTTTAAAATGAATCATTAGCTACCGATTAAAATAACCTTGACTCGGACTTGACCTTTGACTGACATTGACTATTAGTTGACCATGTTAGACCTGACATTGACCGTTAGTTGATCAGATGGACTAGGACTTAGCTTCATGAGCATGTTTAATGAATTTGGGCTTATAGCCTAATGAACATGTATTGGACCACTTATGGTCCAAATTAGCTTTCGGTTCCTTCTACAAAGTTGTAGATATTCATAAGACTTACCTATTGGACTATAAAATCAACCTAATTGGATCAGTAAATCTGAGAGATGCTAAAGATAGATAATGAAAAGGTGTGGAACCATAAATGGGCTTAGCACCATTAGATAGACTTGTATCATTCTTGTGTGAGCCATTGTGGCAAGATTCTTAGAGTTCTTGTGTGATTAACAGTTAGTTATTAACAACGATCGATTCAAAGGATGAACCAGTGGATCTTGGATCTCGAGGTAGGCGTGGCTTGTCATCAAAATAGGTGGGAATTTACATTTAACTCTTTTGAAACCATTGTTGTTTCTTTTAAAAGGTTTATGTTTAATAAACTCATGCATCGTCAGTTTATGCATTCCATGCATTGTTCAGTTTGTATTATGATTGTTCTATTGATTCTTTTCAATCTTTCCATGATTTTGAAAGGACTCGTAATGTTTCGAATGTCATTATGAATTGTTATGGGAAATAATAATTTCCACCCGTGGTATATATGATACGCTCCTTCACATTTATACCTACTTACGTTCGAGCTTTTATGTTTATATTGGTTGTCGGTTTTCGAGTTCGGAATTGTCGACATCCATACCTATTAGGTGTGAATTTGCGAGTTCGGAATTTACAACCATATTATAAATTGTTTGAAGAAGGAGTTTGTCCATATGCATGTTTGTTTATTTCAGTGACTTGGTCACTTTTTATTGTTTGGGAAAGCATGTATTGTTTTCCAAGTATTGCTCATGATTTCTTGAAAGATAAATGTTATTTCTACTGGGCACCCATTTTAGGGATGATGTGCTCACCCATTACCACTTTGAGTTTCAGAGACAGATCAGAGTTACGCAGCGAAAGATTCTAGGGTTGAATTTGTTAGTTGGTTAACTTCAACTATGTTTATTATGTTGTAAATTCTATTCGTAAACCAAATGACTATTGTATATGTATCATTTGAGAGGAAATCTTCTATATATATATATATTTCAGAGCGAGGCTAGTTTTTGGGTTAAGTTCTGTAGTAGATTTCTTAATTAAATGTTTAAGTAAATGATTTAGATCCTTAGTGCCTTTTTATTTAGTTAATCTCTTCGATTAGTCAGCTACTAGCTTTGGGGGCGCTACAATTATCCACTATGCTATTTGTTGGATCTTATGGAATGAGCGGAATGGGAGAGTTTTTTGGTGGTCGCCAGAAAAGTGTTGAGGAAAATATTGATCTTGTTAAGCAAATTGTAGTTTTACGGTCTTGCGATACTGATTCTTTTAAATTTGTACCCCCTAGTCTCATTTGGAGCAATTGGGAAATTCCCATGAGTGAGTGATCATCTTTGTAATTTTTTATTCTCTTTTTCTTTTTAATATAACCTTTTCTTCGAAAAAAAAACATTTCAATTCAAATGTTAAAAATCTTTGAGAAAACGACTTTGATTTGCTTCTTGTTTTACAACCGTGACATTTTGGTAGTCATGAGAGTGAGGTTTAAAGGGGGATTTTTCAAACCATAAAATGTGGTAGAATTTGGCTTAATCCTAATTTGAAATGATGGAGTAGTCTGAGTAGAGTTTAACGACTGTTGTTTCATGTTTGGACACTTTATTATGCTCAAATAACTACAAACTCGTGTCTTTCTTAGTTAATTATGTTTGGACACTTCAATTATGAACGGCCAGCAAAAACATGTGTGGAAAATCGAGTTTGACAGGATTAAAACACAGATTGAACAACAAGCTAGATTTACTAACAACCAACTCAATGGTGATGATGATGAGGATGAAACTGATGATAAGTTTGATGTAGTAGTTCCTCTAGATGATTGATGTATTAATTTAACTTTTAATTTGAAGTATTGCATTTTAATTGGATATGTTATTGTTGCATTCTACTTAATATTAGTTTGAAATGTTGATTAATTTGAAATGTTGTTACTCATTAACTTAAATAAGTCTATTGCTCATTAACTTAAAATAAAATACATAACTTAATCATTGTCTTCCATGCTCTTCCCAAAGATTCAATCTCAGATCATCTCTTAAACTGTCATACAAATTTATGTTTTGAATGTAATTAGTCATTTGAGCATAATTCCTTGCAAAGACGCCTCTTTCTGGTTGAATCTCCGGCCTCAAATCTTCATCTTCATCTTCATAGTTAGTCCACCTGAATCACGACGGGTTTCCTGAATTACCATGTTATGAAGAATTATGCAAGTGAGCATAGTCTTGTGCATTTCACAAGGACTCAAATGACGATATGGTCCACAAATGATAGCGAACTTCCTATTCAAAATTCCAAAAGCGCATTTCACATCTTTCCTCAATGCCATTTGGGCATTGTTAAAATGCCGGTATGAAAGGCCCAATGCACCGGCAGGAGGCTGGCGGTAGCATTGAACCAAGGAGGACCATTTTGGGTAAATACCATCCGTAAGATAATAGCCATAAGTGTACTGATGGTCGTTGATCATGAAACGGACTTGGGGACTAATTCCATGCTTCGGATCTTAAAACAAATGCGACTTGTACAAAACATTAATATCATTTTGTGAACCCAGAAGACCAAAAAAAGTGTGCCATATCCAATAATCATAAGAAGAAGCAGCTTCAAGGATAACTATTGGTTTTGGATAATGACCCTTATATTGATAGGCCCAATAAAAAGGGCATCCTTTCCATACCCAATGCATACAATCGAGACTACCTAGCATTCCTGGGAATCCCCTTTCCTCATTCTCCCTCGATATTTGTCTAACATCTTCCTCGGTTGGTTTTCGTAACTATGTTGGACCAAAATGATTAATCATTACTTCACGAAATAATGAAAGGTAAGTGAATGAAGTTGTTTTACCCATACGAAGGTACTCATCGTTCGCATCCTTAAATCCGGGGTAAAATTTTGTTCAGGACTATGACATCTAATGCTTAGTGCATCAAACTGATAATTAAATTGAGGTTCTACTCGACAAAGCTCTTCAATAATCTTTCTCACCATATGCCGAGGCATGCGGAATCTACCTTGGAAATCTTGATCAGAGTACACACAATTGGGAATAAAATAACCGTGCATCAGCTTCTGATGGTAAAATTACCTCCCTCGATATGTATATGTTCTTGAGAATACTTCTTGTAGCTCTAGAACTTTGGATATTTGGCCCGTATGTACTAGCATCAAAGTTTCGATTAGTTTATTTTCTTCAGCTTCCTCATCGTCAAGTTTTTGCAACCTTCTCTGATGCATTTATTGCTGTAATCTAAACCGATTCATGATGACATTCCTCTCTTCATTAGATCTCGCCATTTATGAAATTTAAAATTGAGAATGGAAATAGAGAAATCGATAGAATATACGTAGAAGTACCTTGGAGAAGTACAATGACGTATATATAGGAATCAATAGGGGGAATTAGCCGTTGCAAAACAAATACTAGTCAATAATCTTGATATCGCCAGCGTTACTATTTACATCGCACGTTGGAATGTCTGTCGCCAACGATATTCTGAATATCTCTAGCGTTTTTGAAAATAACATTCGGAAGAAACTTTTTTGCTCAGTGGTTTTCCCATAGTGGCGCAACTCGTTTTCCATGCCACTTGGTATGCCAAACAACATTTTTTTGCCGTACCCGTAGGAATAGGCCTAAGTGAGTCAACTCCTTAATCACATTCCGAGTTACCCTTCCCGTTTTTAACAAGTTGAAAAACGGTTTTGCACACCGGTACCATTTTAACGATATGGAGACTATGTATCTTTTTTTCTTTTTTTTTGTATGTGTGGAAAAAACTGGGATTGCGGCATTATGTATTTGTTTTGTTTTCTTTCTCTCTTTGAAAAAAGCGATTATAACAGTTGTGATAATTTTAAATGTACAAAGGACTTCTAGCACGTATAAGATAAAAGTGTGATTCAATCATTGTGCGTTGTCATGTAACTCAGGCAATTCTATTTGCCTTGCCTCTATGTCTAAGAATGCAGAGGCGTACAACTACGTACTACCATCAAAGTTTTGGTGGATAATAATTATACACTTAATATGGGGGTGTGCATCCCGTCGGCCATATGGACAGGTAGAAATGAATTGGTTTTTGAACATAAACCAATCGATTATCGGTTTTATCGGTTCAACATGTTTTATTATCGTGTGGAATAATCTGAGCTTCGGGATCACTCTCCATGAGTATGTTGTAGGTAATTGAAATCAACAGTCATGTCCCCCTTCATATATATAATAAAGTTAAATGTGGATATCGCTTGGATGAGTTCTGGTTTTATTTGTGCTATGATGGCTAGAAATCAAGGAGATGTCCATTAAATGTGGGAAGTATGTTAGGAAGCAAATAAGCGCGATGGAGGAAGAATTATTTGCTAATATCCAATTCAAGATTGGTAAAGAAAACATAATACATATTTGGAAAGACAAATGGAATGATGCGGGTGCTCTTGATTATTTACGCCCTATCCTTTATGGTATTTCAATTAACAAAAACATATTGATTCTCGATGTTTATTGTGCTAGTTCTATGGGTTTCTTTTGGAATATAGGCATCACTCACAAAAGACTTAACGATGCTGAAATCAGGAGCTGTCCATTATTTTCTCAATGTTGGATTCCATTATTTTTTTATCCTGAAGACGACGATTCGTTTGGTTTGGATAAGTGATAAATTCGGAAGCTTCTCAGTAAAATCAGCATACCATATCTCTGTTGCTGAAGACTATTCTACTCCTACTTCTTTTCCTTCCAAGTTGATCCAGTCTAAGGCTTGGCAACACAAAGCTGGTTTTTTCTTGTGGCAATTCACTTCAGACAGATTTCCCACATTGGATAACATGCAAAAAAAAACTTTGTGCTTTCAACTGTAAGTGAAAATTATTTGTTTAATACTTGTGGTCTTTGCAGGTCCGGTACTAAATTTAATGGTCATATTTTTCTGATTTGTTCCTTTTCTAAGAAAATCTGATGTTATTTTGGAGATGCGACCAACCAAGTTTTAAATCTATTTGGTTCAACTAAAGGCTTTATTGAGAACTAGACAACACCTCATTTTTCTATTCGCGTTAAAACAAATACGTAAACGCCTTTATGCTGCTTCCATGTGGGTTATTTGGTTGGAGCGCAACAATCATACCTTCAACAACAAAGAGCGCACAGTTGAAGATCTTATAAAGGATATTAAGTTAACTTCGTTTAATTGGGCTTTTTACTCTCCTTGCATGGCTGGGTTATCTATCAACGATGTAATTTGTAACTGGAAGGAGTTGTTCTTTAACTCTCCATGACTATCCAATTTCCTTTTTTTTTTTTTTTTTTTTTGGTATTTTCCAGTTGACTATGGCCTCCTACTTCCTTTGTTTTTTATGTGGTGATTGGTTGTTCTTTTGACACTCCTTCCTTTTCTAATAAACTTTTCTTCACCGAGCAAAAACAAAATGATGGCTAGAAATAGTTCCGAAAAGTTTGTGTATCCAAAAAAATGTTACCGATTCCTAGAGCCCTTGGTTTCACCTATTTGACACTCATACTTTTCCTATTTTCCACCTCCCTCAAAAATAAAAAGTACTTCTATTTTTCAATTTCACATTTTCCTAATTACCACCTAAAAATTCATATTAGAGACTGCAACTACTACCATTTTTCTTCCATTTTTCTTCATCTTCGTTAATTCCCTTTTCATTAAAAAACCATTTTCTTTTTCTTGTTCTCCTTGTTTTTCGTCAATGCCATTTCATTAAAAAAAAACTATTAACCCTAGGTTAGACTTGCATTTAATTATGATATACCAAAATTTATTATTTCTCTTCCTTTTATCATTTAGATGAATCAAACATCCGGTAGAATTATGTTAATTCATAATCGAAAAATGTAATTTTATGATTCTTATTTGTTTAAATTTATCAAAACCGAAAAAACTATTCAATGTATTTTTTTTCTTTGTGTTAATAGCAATATTGTTAATAAATAATAGAATTATTTAATTTACTTATGAATTGAATTTCAAATTATACATAATCAAATCATCTGTAGTCGTAGTCGTTCAGAAATGAACAACCAAAATTTTTAGTATTTGTCCCGAATACTACTGGTAGAAACAGTTTTAATCGTTCAGAAATGACCGACCATAAACTTCGAAGTTCTTAATTTCAGTCGTCCTGAAATTATCACTAGAAATAACGTCCATTAATTAGATACCATGTAAGACAAAGTTATCATCATTGTTAGAATAGTTTGATGATAAGATAATACTTCATTAAGTGTTTTTCAGTGTCCTTACAAGAGTCACATGAGGACGTAAATAGAGAAGTAAAGGACAAGCTACACAACCGTGATACAAGGAACAACTGTAAAACAATAAATACCAAAGGATAAAACTGAAAGATAAAAAGATAAAGTCATGAACTAGTAAAGCAGTAAAACTGAACTAACAGTAAATACTCTAACACTCCCCCTCAAACAGATGAAGGGTACTTCATCAGTTTGAACCTTAAATCTTGAAAATGTGAGACAATGAGGCCTTTGGTGAAGATATCAGCTAGTTGTTCAGAAGATGGTACAAAGAAGACTGCAACATCACCAAATTCATGCAGTTCTATCACTGTGTGATAGTTGATTTCAATATGCTTGGTGAGAGCATGAAAAGCGGAGTTTGAGACAAGGGTAGTATGGTTATTTTAGTTTGAATGGCCTTGTAAGAGTTATACCCAATTCTTCAAGAAGTTGTGAGAGCCACATAACATCAGTTGCTAGAAGACTGACTGCCTTATACTCAGCTTCAGTTGAAGATTGAGAAATTGTAGGTTGTTTCTCTGATTGCCAGCAGATGAGAGAATATCCTAAGAACACACAGAAACCAGATGTTGAACATTTAGTATATGGACACCCAGCCCAGTCAGAGTCTGAGTATCCACTGATAGTTCCAATGTCACCTGCAAATAGAGTAATCCCAGCATCTATAGTTCCTTTAAAGTATCTGAGAATACGCTTGACCAGGAGAAGGTGAGAGCCTATTGGTACATGCATGAACTGACATACCTAGTTTATTGCAAAATTTATGTCAGGTCTAGTGAGTTTGAGATACTGCAATGCACCCACTAAGCTTCTATACTGCAATGGATCTGTAATTACGGTGCCATCAAAGATAGAGAGCCTTTTGTCAGTGGTGACTGGAGAGATGAAAGGCTTGCAATCAAGCATTTTTGACCTTGTAAGAAGATCATGATTGTACTTCTGCCGAGTAAGAAGTATAGACTGAGGATAACTTTACATATTATCTTCAATACCAAGGAAATGATGGAGTTTTCCAAGGTCTTTCATAGCAAAGCTAGAACTCAGCTGAGATATGAGTGAGCTGATAAAAGAATCTGAGCTGCAGGTGAGAATAATATCATCCACATATATAAGAAGGATTGCAGTTACACCAGACTAATTGTAGATGAACATAGATTGATCTGAAACACTCTTCTTGAAACCATTTTGAAGTAGATAACCACTGAATTTTTCATAACAGGCTTTGGGTGCCTGCTTAAGACCATAAATAGCTTTCTTTAGTAGACATACATGTAAAGGATAGTTGGAATCAACAAATCCTTTTGGTTGTTCCATATACACAGTTTCTGATAGTTCACCATGGAGGAAAGCATTTGACACATCTAACTGCTTGATACTCCATTTTCTTGTCAAAGCAATTGTAAGAACAGCTCTAATGGCTGTAGACTTGACCACATGGATAAATGTTTCATTGTAATCTACACCATCTTGTTGAAGAAAGCCTTTAGCTACAAGCCTGGACTTAAGTCTGTTAATAGTGCCATCGGGCTTGAGCTTTATTCTATACACCCATTTGCATCCTAAGATGTTCATGGAATGATGGTAGGGTACCAAATTCCAAGTACTATTTGATATGAGTGCAAGAAACTCTTGTTCCATAGAGATTACCCAATTTGGATCCTTCACAGCTGATTAATAAGTTTTTGGTTCAAGTGGAGACTTGATGAGAGTGCTCCTCATATCATGAGGAACTGAATAGTTTGTAATAAAATCAGGGAGGTGCTTTGGTTTGGTTATCCCATCTTTGAGCCTTGTAGTCATGGGATGACTTAAGGTGGTGGTAAAATAATATCATCCTCTTGCTCAGCAGGTAAAGCTTGTAAGATATCATTTTGGGGTATTAACAGAATGACATAGGATGGCTCAGTGGTAGGAGTGCAGGTACAAAAGGGAAATGAAGTTTCATGAAAGAAAATATTTCTTGAGATGTAGAATTTTCTAGATCTGTTGTCATAGCATCTGTACCCTTTATGATTGGTGATGTAGCTAATGAAGGTGCACTTGGAGGATTTTTCACTGATCTTGTCTTGTTTGTAGGCTCCAAGATATGGATAAGATGTACAGCCAAAAACCTTGAGTAATGAATAATCTGGTGAGTGATGAAATAATACCTCAAAGGGATTTATAAACTTGAGAAACTTTGAAGGATTCCTATTGATCAGATATGTGGCTGTAAGAAATGAATCAAACCAAAATTGCTTAGGTAAACAAGCTTGTAGAGAAATTATATTACCAACCTCAGTGATATGTCTAATCTCCATCTTTGCCAAACCATTTTGATGTGGTGTATCTGGTCAAGAAGAAAACACATTAATACCAACTTCATTTAACAAATCCTTAAATTTTCCTTTCACAAGTTCATAAGCTCCATCACACTGAAAAATCTGAACTTTGGAAGACAACAAATTTTCATTCAAAATCTTGAAATGCTGAAACATATGAGGCTCTCAGATCTTTCCTTAATTGGATAAACCTAGTGAAAACGACTATAGTCATCAACAAACAATATGAAGTATCTATAACCAAATGTAGAGAGAACAAGTGAAGGCCACCATATATCACAATGGATGAGATACAGTGGGGACTCAACAGTTCTTGTAGAGTGTTGAAAAGGGAGTTTCTTGCTTTTCCCAAGTTTACAAGAAGACAAATAGGTTCAAGATTTGTATTGGACATTGTAATATGGTGATTGTGATGAAGTATATTAGAACCAGGATGTCCCATTCTTTTGTGCCAAATATTTGAGTTTGCTACAACAGAAGTAAGTGCTATGGGTTTGGGTGTATTTTCTGCCAAAATTGGATACAAATTGTTGATCTTAACTCCTTCTGCAAGAGTCTGTTGAGTGGCAACATCTTTGATTTCATAACCCCATGGTGATAACGAGAAGGTACAATTATGCTCCTTAGTAAACTGTCCAATGGAGATTAAGTTCTTCTGAATGCTAGGAACATAACATACATTTGATAAAGAAAAATAAGAAGTAGAAGTATGTAAGACAAAATTACCAATCAAAGTAATTGGTAAAAATTGACCATTCCCAATCATAACTTGAGAGGTACCATTATAAGTAGTTGTGTTTGTGAGGAGGGTGCTGTCATTTGTAATGTGACGAGATGCTGCTAAATCAGGAAACCAATGAATGGATGCATGAAAAGACGACATCTCAGAAAAGGATAAAGCGTTTACTTGAATGCAAGCATTTTCTTGTGGGTTCTGAAAATCAGAACAAGTTGATTTGGGTTGTTGGTTTTGAAAATAAGTTGGTTGTAGTTGAGAATCTTGAATTGAGACATGAGCCTGAGGAGACTAATGTTGTTGAGATGAAGATCTTCCTTGATTCTATCCATATTTAGAAGGAGTATATCTTTATTTGCACTTACTAGCAGAATGACCACGCTGCTTACAGACCTGACACTTCATAGACTCAAAATCAATATATGATGGTGGATATATGGAGTTGTTGGAGGAACTACAGCCAACATTAGAAGTATTCGATCCAGATTGCTGAGATGTACTATTATAAGCACTTGAGTTTGTGAAACGAGAAACAGATTGTTGAACGCAGAACTAGAACTTGCAGAACGATTGTTGGAACTACTTGAACCAGCATTTGAACTACCATATCCAAAGGTTCTTTTAGTGAAGAAGGCAAAAGAGTTCACTTGATCCAAAATAGCTGTTGTTTCAAGATTATGACTCTTTAACCATTGTTCATGGTTGATAAGACGTGATTTTAAAGCAACAAAAGATAGATCGGTATCTCTATTTTGAACAACTATAACAAAATCATTATATTCTCTCCCCAAACCATTTAGAACATACATAACAAGGTCAGAATCAGACACAGATTCGTTGATAGCAGATAAAGAATCAGTAATCACCTTAACATCATGAAGATAAGCAGTAATAGAAATATGACCATGACGAATATTATGAAGCTAATTTCTAAGCATGTACTTTCTTGCATAAAATTGATTAGTAAAGGTGGTTGAAAGATATGTCCATACATCAGCATCTGTGAGACATCCATATACATCAGTTGAGATAGAAGGAGAAAAAGTTGCATTGAGACAACTATTGACAAATCTGTCCCATCTGATCCATTTGAGATAAGATGGGTTTGGTGATACTTCAAATCCAGTTGTGGTAGTCTGTGGTGGTGGAGGTAGAGAGCCATCAAGATAACCAAAAATGTTTGTACTGATAAGGATGGAAGATAACTGAGATTTCCAAACTAGATAGTTGGTGTCATCTAGTTTCATAGAAACAAAGTGAGCTATATTTGTGAAAGGTAAGTCTGTGGTTATTTCATAATGTAACTAAGTAGTCATAACGTTGAAGTATGAGAGAAAGAGATGAACAACTTATGGTTGGGTTCTTACTTCTTTGTTGCATGAATTGTGTATGAGCGTGACAAACTACATTTACCTCTATTATGTACGCAACTACATTTACCTCTTGGGATGTAGGTAGCTAATTAATCCCAAAATGGTCAATGCTGAATCTAAGTGTCATTGTATATTGCTAGGCTGGCCATTGTAATCAGCTTTGGCAATTACAGGTTTTCTTTTGCACTGCACACAATCAAAAGGTAGTATTGTTCCTAAATTATATTTTTTATAAATGAATTATGAGGTCCGTCTGGAATACATTTTTATTATTTTCTTCGTAGGGTTGCTCTAAAAAAATCGATGACAAAATATTAGGCTTAGAAAGAAAAAATGAGAGCTTGTAATAAAATGTAAAAATATTGTTTAGGGAATTAATAATCCACGATGAGAGAAGAATATGGGAAATTTCATTGCGGCTTTAAAGTTTGTTGACCTTTTATGCTTCAAAAATAAAAAATAAAAAATACTAGTGCTTTTACTAAAGGCGAGGTCAATCCCAGTAGGGCGGGTGCCAAAGTGAATAAACCAAACAAAAAGTCTTAACAAACTAAGAAAAAAAATGAGGAAAGAAAACCGAGCTAAAAAGCTCTCACACAAAACAGACCCCCTGCTGTCCTCCGCGGGTCCACCGAGACCCACAAAAAAGTTATGAGAGAAAAAGTGAATTTTGTTTTTGTATTGTTTAGGAACTAGGTCTGTATAGAATTACTAACCAAATAGCGATTGAAAGCTGATTATCAATATGATTCCCTCTTTAACCATGTTTGGTCCCAGCCTAACTAGTGAACTTTTTCCTCTTATCATCCTTTGGTTTAGGCATGTCAAGTTGTCAATATTTTTTGAAAATGTCATCTTTTTTTTTTCCAACAAAACTATCAAAAACTAAATCTTGTTGTGTAAACACGTTTTTATGGTGTGGTCCACCAATTCTACTCGAGCTATGACCAGAGAATTATGGATAGTTATCCCACCTCCTTTATCATCATTAAAGGAAAAGTATCAAGACATGTGTACTTCTCTTATTTCACCGACTCAAAGTTGATGGCTATAAATAGTCATTCGATACTCACTTGTGAAGGTAAGAGAGAGAACTAAGTTAAACATAAAGCAATGGCATATTTTGGTATCTCATCATCACGTTCATTGTTTAGTTAGTTAGTGTTTAATCTGGTCTCATAGTAGTACTTTATAGTTTCCATCTTTAAGCTATATTAATAGCTGTTGTAAACTAAATAAGCACAAAGAGGTTCAGCTATTTCATAACACGTTATCAGCATGAATTGCTCTGTGGTGATCGATGTTGGGCTGACGATACGTAAAAAGGGATAATTCTCTTCAACCCTTGCATATTTAATTTAACTATTTCTAAGTAGTTTTATGGATACAATTTTTATTATGTCTAACTTTGTTTCCTATCTTGATTAGGACTAGTTAAATAGAGAGTTAGACATATTACCGTATTTGTATGTGCTATTTGGAGCACTTGAAATACACGGTATATGAAGAGATATCCAAAATAAGTACGTATTGGCAACGACTCATATTTGTGATGCTATTCGATTTTTGAATTTAGCCAAATATTTGATTTTTGGAGCGTTTTATTATTTTCCTCCTTAGCCAACCAACAAAAGGTTTTTCCGCGTCCTCTTGGACAACGTAGAGAATAAAATTACCTTTGTTGGTACACCAATGATTTTTGGTGTTAACGGTTTTAATATCGACAGAGCAAGGAATTATTGCATCCTTGGGGATAACAAAATTTTAATATTCCTTTTCCATAATAATCTCCAGAATTCAAAGTCGTTTCACTTAAGGTCGAAATGCAATGAAAAATGGACACCGGGTTAACACGGTTATCCAATCTCTATCAACGGTCCTTGAAATGAGATGCAATTGATAATGAGACAATTTCTTGTAAGAAATAAAGAATGTGTTCATATTTCAACTTTGATAAATTAATATTTCGTCGAGCCCAATGGACGAAATTGGAGATTTATCGGTATTATGTTAGAACCGTTTCACCATTGATATTTGTGGAAAATAGTTCGTCTTGATTTTAGTGAAGATATATGCACCATATATAATATAGTGGTGAGCAATAAGGAGATCGAGTTGCATATTTTGCGCCCTTATGTGTTCCTGCTAGCTTTACGGCGTGCATTATATGCGCCTATTATATGCATCGGAGAGCTTTAACGAGCTAGTGCTTAATTTGCACGTTGTATATGTTGTGTCAACAACATCGAGTGTTGCAAATGTTAACTGCGCCTCGTAGATATACAAATGTTGAGCGATAATGAGTGTTGCATTTTTGTAAATGATATTTAAAGTTAATATCATGTCTTCTCGTCGCCTGAGCTATTACCTAAAATCCAGAATTTAGTGAATTAAATTTGCAACAGTACCTATGCAAATAAGTTTATTTTTGGTAAAGAAGGAAAATAAAATTGTGGTAGGCATATTTTTGAATATGAGAACCACAATAGTTCTCGGGTTTAAGAACCTGATAAACCCCGTACCACCAGAAGTGGAGAAATACAGGACAATAGCATAACGATTGGTTTGAATAAGCCGTCTTTGAGCATGTAAGAGCTTTTCTATCGTTGTGACATAAAAGACACAGTACGTGCACCTAGAGTGTTGTTCATTTTTTTTTAATCTCTATCGGTCGTCTTGGCAGGACTAGTACTGATATTGAGATAGTGTCTATAGTTACAAAATTCGTTTACAGTTTACTGTTAATTTTACATGGAAATGTAAATTCTTTAAAATTATTCCAGCTGTACAGTAAACGAGAGAGAAACCTGATCAGTTATCTCTCCTGGGTTTCATGTGATTGTTGCTTCGTTATACCCAGTTTCCCCCTTAATGGGTAGAGTAATGCGGAACTGGATGTTCTTTTGATGAGACATTCCCGCCTAAGGATCAGGGGGATAATCGTCGACGATATTGGTTAATTCCAATTGTGTTTTATCTAAATTCTCACACCGAGAAATTTTTCGTGGTGTTAGAGATTACTTTGTTGCTAGGTTTATCAAGAGTACGCTTGCTTGATTCGGCATATATTAAAGTCCTTGCAAGGCTTTCCATGTAATCGCAGCGATTATTTCTTCTATAAATATGCTTGGAAGCATAGACGAAAACCTCTAGCTTGAGGTATGGCCATCTAATCAGATAACGTCCATATTCTCTTTGAGTGATGAGTTGATATCTCTCCTGATGAGAAGCACATCCATAAACATTGCGTTGATATCTCATGGCAAGGAATATCCGCATTTTGAAACTTGGTACCAATGGATTATGGTATCCTCATACTCTGGAGAATGATGTAAGATCATTTATTAACTGATTAATAACTTGGTTGTCGATAATGTTCAGAGTAGCTACTGAAATCGTTGTGGATAGATATCCCCTTTGCAAAGGAATTATCGACAAAGTTCATATGATTGGAAAAATATGAATCTTAGTCCATATTGAGTTGTTCTCTCACTTGTGTTTGCTTTCAGGATCTCAGTCCTTGCATCCACGAATTTTAGTTCGAAAGATGATGCTTATAAGAAAGTGTAATGAGAGAATTAAGGTCGCTTGTTATATAGCGATAACCTTGACGACGAGTTTCCACGAACACTAACCAGGTTCATGGGAGTATGGGCTGGTAGTCATGCATGACTCGACATATCACCTGGATGGTAACCATGTATCTATACTCGTATAGATTTTAAAAGAAACTCTTGTTTGTCAATCATTGATGATGTATCATCCTAGTGATGCTTTGGGCATTGATGGTTTATGATAAGCTGTGAGTGTAGTAGCTAGTGTGTCATTTAAAACACACCTTGAACGTGGATGACTAGTTGATTTAAAATATTCTGCACATCCTGAAAGGAAGAGCCAGTCACAATCATTGAAAGATAGTGCTCTCAAAGAGACTATTAGTGGAATATCTAATTTCTCTAAGTATAGTTCTATTAATAAGAGAATGTCTATGCAAAGTCCATGGAACCTCAAAATGAGAGGATATCCTTAAGGCATACATGAAATAGAGAAATTTTTGATAGTAATCCAATGATTGTTGATGATATCGTCAAAGTATCCATTGATACTTCCATAGATGATGTTGGTGTTGAACCACTCTCTATAAGAATGTTATCAAAGGAATGATTGGTTAAACTTGAAAGGGGAGATTCAGGCAGAATAATAATTTCTCATAAAATGCATGGTTTTGGTACTGCAACCAGAACGCTCGATAATGTGAGCTACTCTTGGCCACAGACGGGTGTTTGCAGTTCTGACATCCGATAATGTAACCCCTAGTGGCTACAGGTGGGTGTATGTGCATAGTGAGAAAAATAAAGTCAACTAATGGCACAAAGTCTTTTACAGGAACCTGAGATGGATTTCTTTGTAACATATTCCCTATTATGGATGCAACTACCTCTTTGGTATTTGTCTGGCAGTCTTTTAAGGACTTGACGTAAATCTAGAGGGTGTGGTTATTGTGAATCTCTGTGAAAACATGATACCGATAACCTCAGACAAATTCCTGAAGGTTTTCACCTATCAGTAGAATTACCATGTCATATGCATTTGCCCTATAAAGACGAACATGGTCAATCGTCTAAGTGAATGCTTATTATCCAGGGATATGTGAACCATCTTATATTCTCATAAACTGTGCATTTACTAGATTTGATATATACAACATCTATTGGAACTTCTGAAGAGTTCTCTAAAGCACAAAAATTCTTAAAGCACAAGTTCGAGATGAAACTCTCTGTAAAACAAGGTCTCAATTTGTTGGTTGAGCATTGTAAATGGAAGTCCATTAATTTCATCAACCGTAAGGGTGTAGACATGTTTAAATGAACAAGCTAGCATCAATCACTTACTTTTAAGATTGATCGATTTACATCTCAACAAATGAGATGTATCACTATGTGGTTTGTATTACACAAAGATGTGTAAATGGTATATTAGCTGAAATATGCTATAAATACCTGATATTGGGTTTGTAGTAAACATGAAAGTCTGGCTCTGCCCAACACTAATATCGAGATATTGGTCCAAAGAAAACTCATTTATCTTCGTGGTACCGTTAAGCTTGATCTTTTGCATACAAGATCTCTAGATGTCTCCCACAGAGAAAAGATAATCAGACTGTTTAAGTTATGATTTTGGCAGGTTTGTTAAAGCAGCTAAAATATTTTCCTAGATGAAGTCTGGTTGTAGAGGATACTCATTTATCCTCCAATCGATTATGATTGTTCAGACAAAGCTAGTGGAGAATATATAAAATCTGGCACAACCAAATGATCATTAAGAAATTGCACAAAGGAAAATCAGACAGGTTTTCTCAACTAAAGAAAGCTGGAGCTGCTGAAGACTTTAAAGGGTGGTTTGGAAATCTAAGCAGTACTACCAGGCATAATGATCAACCGAGAAGGTTTCTCATCAGGGGGAGTAAAACCATGGAAGACTATGGATATGGGCATATTGGACATTACGTCGTGTACTCTTTTTCCTTAGTCAAGGTTTTGTCCCACTGGATTTTCCTTGTCAAGGTTTTAATGAGGCATGCGAGTCCACTGCTATCCGCAGTTCGACGTATTGTACTCTTTTTCCTTCATCCTCTTTTTTATCCCTCTGGGTTTTTCCAGGCAAGGTTTTAACGAGGCAACATCTGCGGATTTATCATTGTTCTAAGGACTCGTATTTTCCTACGTTCAGATTTTGTCCCTCTGGGTTTTCCTGACGAGGTTTTTAATGAGATACAACTTAGCACGATGATCATCATCTAAAAGGATGTGTATCCATAGAAATTTTTGACAGGAATCAGTGTTCGGATTATCACACTTTACTCTTAAGTCTGGTTTTTTACCACCGACGGTTTTTCCTAATAAGTTCTACACGAAGACAGACAAGCTACATCGACATTATTGTTATGAACTTCCGGCATTTAGGTTTTGTCCTAGATGGTTTTCCTGGCGCAACTTTAACAACGGGAGAAAATTCATGGCGACCGTCATCACTTTAAAGCTACCAGTGTTGTACACTTTTTCCTTCGACCAGTTTTTGGCCCCGTTGGATTTTTCTGGCAAGGTTTTAATGAGGCAACGATCTTAGAAATGGTGGCCCAAGGGGGAGTGTTGTGTAAACACGTTTTTATGGTGTGTCCCACCAATTCTACTCGAGCTATGACCAGAGAATTCTGGATAGTTATCCCACCTCCTTTATCATCATTCAAGAAAAAGTATCAAGACATGTGTACTTTTCTTATTTCACAGACTCAAAGTTCATGGCTATAAATAGCCATTCGATACTCACTTGTGAAGGTAAGAGAGAGAACTAAGTTAAACATAAATCAACGGCATATTTTGGTATCTCATCATCACGTTCATTGTTTAGTTAGTTAGTGTTTAATCTGGTCTCATAATAGTACTTTATAGTTTCCATCTTTAAGCTATATTAATAGTTGTTGTAAACTAAATAAGCACAAACAGGTTCAGCTATTTCATAAGAAACCTGAACATATTGCATATTGTTTATGGTTAGATTATAATAACTACTCTAATCATGCAGACACACATCTTATATGCTACTAGTAATTTGTAAGTTTTCATTCTCTTTCTATATTGTTACTAATCTTTCCCCGATATTGAACGCCAAAAGATTTGGAACACTTATTAGAAAGCTGAAACTAAATATAAATAACATAAGATAAAATCACGGCTTCGGATCCCATGTCCCCTTATTCCATGTCCCCGCATGTCTCTCCAATAGTGTGTCGACACGTGTTGCTTATTTATTTCATACGGTCAGGAGTAATTGTTATTTTGAGTAATAGTTGCCGGAATATAATCACTTCCCTCAAATGGAATTAAGCACGCTCCGAGCCTTATTCTACTTTTTTCCATTGACGGGAAAACATTAAGACAGTTCATAAACTATTCAAGAGAAAAACCAAATTAATAGATTGGAAAGATATTTCGATAGCTAACAAGAATCTTTATTAAATAAAATGCATCATTTTTGCTTAGTTAGAGACTAGTAATTGTCAGCTAAGAATAAAAAAATAAATGAAAAACATGAGAGAGAAGCAGTCGTACAGTAATAGCAATGAAAAGAATTTATCAAACAACATTAGATCCTTGAAAAACATTCCAAAACCAATCAATATACAATCTTTCAGTAACAACCATGATGAATCTCCAATAACTATAAGCAACAAACTTGAATCCCTCAGATTGAAGAACAACACCCAATCTCTTATATCCTTTCAAAAATCAATACCTTAGACAAACAACTTTGCAATCTAAGACAGCAGAAAGACACCAGCAACTCAAACTCAAAAAAAATAGCAGAAACAGCAGAACTACATGAAAACAACATCCAATCCAATCTTCTGAACAACCAAAAATCAGCAACAAAAAAGCAACAAACCATTCCAACAAACTACAAATTCATTACATCTTTAGATAAAACTAAACACAAAAAAAAACAGTACTAGGATATCTCAGAGAAAAAACAGTACTAAGATATCTCAGAGAAAAAGGAAAAAAAAAAGTTAAACAGAAAATTCACTACAATACGGCTTCCGTGAAAACTTGTGAGAGACTTAAGTTTCAATCTGTAATCGAGTCCAGCACGTTAATCAGCTTACACCACAAGGTTGTTATAAGTTTCAACAAAACTCTCATGTCATTACGCCAGCTCAATCTCCTGCCAACAGCCCCAGTCTCCTCTTCGCGGATCAAACAAAGGACTTCCATCTGCTCCTTTCCTAGTTTGATCGTGTTTCCCTTGAAAGTTGCTTTAAGTGGTACCTCTACTATCATAGAATCCTGTCAAATTCGTTTAATCCAAGCTGATCCTGTCGACTCGGCGAGACTCAATTCAAGAACCTCCGGCTGCCCACTTTTCCAGACAAAGATTATCCAGGGGACGGGAAACACTACACGAAATAACAATGTTTGCATCTCGGCAACAGCTGATAGAATAAAAATCTACAACAAAAAGCTAAGGAGCAGTGATCTAGCCTTGCGTCTAACAAAATCTGGGCTAAGCATCTTCTTTCCTTTTAGTTTAATTGATAACAACCCCCCTGATTCTAGATGGGTAGCAAATTATATAATTGTTCATACTTTAAATTTCTGCCCCAATGAAGGATTAACCTACTACTATTCTCTAACGCTAATCCAGTGTCAGTATTTAAGAAACTCTAAGAGTTTCAACTATGATCTTACCATCTACAACCTCTCTTTGAATTTGTTTTCAGCCAAACACTCGTCCGGCGCCAATCTACTCCGGTGTATTCAATCTCAGCCAGCCTGTAACCATGCGAAACCGATGGGGGACAGTAAAACATGGAGCACTCAATACAACACATACATCTCCTGTCTCGGTGTAAAAAATTCCAAAAAGCAAAACTAAGTCAATACTGCGTAGAGCTGTCAATTTGTAACCCGGCCCGCGGGTTGACCCTAACCCGGCTTGTTTCAACCCGGACCGGCCCGGCTTGTTTCCTAAACGGGCCGGGTTAGGGTTGGCATATACAACCCTACTAGAAAACAAGCCGGGCTAGGTCTAACCCGCGGGTTACCAGCCAACCCGTCAAAAATGATGCATTTAACCTATAATCGGAGGTAATGGTAACATTTTACCTGCTACCCAGGTAAATGGTTACCCATCTCTTACCTATACCTGTGATGTTGATAGAAGACAGAAAAAAAAATAGAGAAAAGATATTTTCTCTTCCCAGTCCAGTTCTAGATCTGAATCTGGTAAAGAAAGTGGTGAACTAATTTCACTGATTCTATCTAAAACCAAATAGATTCATCCTTTTTGTTATTTTTTCACTCCTTTTTGTTCTTTTGTTCTTTTGTTTTCACTTCTAACGTTCTAAAACCAAATCGATTTTGATGTGTATTAATTCGATTTGATTTGATTCGATTTTGTATTGACCAATTTTGTATTCGATTTGATTTTCAGGGGAGCTTACACTAGAACTGTCGAAGAAGAAATTTTGAGAAGCTTACACTAGAACTGTCAAGAAGGAATTTGTATTCGATTTGATTTTCCCTAAAAAAGGTGAGTAGTTCTAAGTTTATTAATTCCAAAATGCTATAATGGGATTGATTTTGTTGTATTTAAATATATGATCTCTTAGTCCGTAATTATTTAAAGAAATTTTTTTGATGTTCGTCTCAAATTCATCTTTCTGCACTTTTATCAAACAGGTTGCGTTGCAGGCATAACTCCTGTTGTGGAGAGGTGTATTTCATCTATATTTTTAGCTCCTTTATATGTCTTTTAATCCCCGCGCAATTTCGAGATCTAGACAGCCTAAACAATCCTTGACATACACAGGTAATAAAACAACACTTTGTTGGCTGTTTTCGCGACAGCTACATCAGTTTTGAATTGATTATCCATGAGCAAAACAATCCCAAATCCAAGCCAAAACTAAATTAAACTATGAACCCAGTTTAAATCCTTTTAAATTAGTGTACTTTAAATTGACAGCTCTAGCCTCTAGCCCCCTGTGAATCTATGATGATTGATGTAGCTCAAGGCTTACTAATTTTGATTTTCGAATTTCTTATGTAGCTTCATAAAATGTCAGTTGAAGAAGACCATGACGATGTCATGAGTGAAGAGGATATCACGGTAGTGGAGTCAATCACAGTTCAAGAGCAGGCTTCAAGGAAAAGGAAACTTACATCAATAGTATGGAAGGATTTTGATTGGTCACGAGATACGAGATGGTAAAGAAAAGGCAACGTGCAAGCACTGTGTGGGCAGGAATATGCTTATGACAAGTAAGAAAGGAGGAACATCTACTTTGTCAAGGCATTTAACTAAGTGCCCTAGATCAAGATGCAAGATGTGGGGCAACTTTTGTTATCTGCAAATAATGGAGAAATGGCTACTCGTGCACGGAAAATTGATCAATCAAAGTTTCGGGAATTAGTTGCGAGACTAATTATTGGTAAAAATCTTCCCTTTAATTGTGTAGAATGGCCTGAATTTAGGAGTTATGTAGTTATCTAAATGTTGATGTTGAAACCATATCAAGGAATACTACAAGGTTTGATATTCTTAAAATGCATAAGTTACAAAAAGAAGTTATTCGCAAGAGATTGCAATGTGCTCCAGGTAAAATTTCATTAACATCGACATGTGGACCTCCGTCAACACCACGGATACATAAGTTTAACCGTTCACTTTGTTGATCAAGATTGGGTATTGCAGAAGTTTCTTTTGAATTTTTCTCCACTGCCACCACCCCATACTCGGTCGGCACTCTACGATAAGTTATTTTTTATGTTAAATGATTGGGGGAATTGAAGGAAAAGTAACCAGAAGATCACTTTGATAATGCAAGATCAAATACTTCATGTGTTAAAATTATGAAGAGGCGATTCATTGCAAGGAATGTTATGTCGGAAATCGGAAAAGAAACTTTCATATACGTTGTTGTGCTCACATAATAAATCTTATTGTAAAGGATGGACTGAGGAGATTGATCCAGCAGAATCAAGATAAGGTTAGCAGGAAGTACCTTAAAGGTTCACAAAGAAGAAAACAAAATTTCTTGGATACTGTCAAACGATTTAGGAATGTCGGTGAAGATGGGTGTTCGCAAGATGTCAAAACACGATGGAACTCTACTTATCTTATGTTGCAAAGTTGTATTTCATATGAAAAAGTCTTTACTCATTTGAGGTTGGTGGACCCTGACTATGCAGAGTCTCCTAACGGAGAAGAATGGGAGCAAATCAAAGTGGTCACGAAGTTTCTCAAGGTCTTTTATGACCTCACAACTCTATTCTCTGGAAACAAGTATCCTACTTCGAATTTGTACTTCGATGGGGTTTGTCAGATTAAAGTATTATTAGAGCAAGAGAGAACTAATGAAATTGAGTTCATCAGAAACATGGCAAAGAAAATGCAAGAAAAATTTGCCAAGTATTGGAAAAAATTGAGTCCAATATTGGCAATGGCAGTAGTTTTAGACCCTAGATTGAAGTTTGAATTTGTAGAGTTTACTTTCCAAAAGGTGTATCCTACTGAGCGTGAAATGAATAAGGAAGTTGATATTATCAAAAAAGGATGGCAGCACTCTATAAAGAATATCATACGGCATCAACTTTAAGAGGTTCTACATCCAATGAAACTCAGAATTCGGGTCTTGTAAATGGTGGGAATACTGGCTACAAAACTCAGTATTACTGCGTGCGAAACAAATGAGTGCTCCAACTCAAAAAATATCAGCTGTCCTCGACATAAACACCCTTTCCAGAGTACCACCCTTATTTGCTACAAAAATTCCGACCAAACCCATGTGGAGATTAAAGATATCTTAGGAAAAAACCGTTCTCAAGTTGAAAAGCACAAAATTCTTACCGTTCACCATGTGCAGGAAAAGCAGCCCCTTATTACCGTTCAACAAGAGAATACCAAGCATGCGCACCTTTGTTGGGAGCTGCAACCTACACAGAACAATATTATAACATGTTTCAAAAAAAAGTATTCCAATATTATCATTCTGATATATTTCTCCCAAGTTTATGATAAACAATTCTTCAACTTTTCTTCAAGAGAATGATTGACGCTGCGGTTGGGATGTTGCCCAACACCAAGGTTACTCATTCTACCCATCCCTGGTTTTTTAATCATTTCATCTATATATTATATATATAGTATATAAGAAGCTAAAACAACAAACCCGTACCAACACCCTTAGGATTGCTAAACACTTATCAAAAAGGTATTTGATAATTAACATCATAATTGTTTCTTCAACCTCTTCAAGAGAATGATCGCTTCGCCAACTCCCCTAAAGTCGTAATGGCCTGTGGAACACTTATCAAGGTATTTGATTCGTTTAAAGCTACGAAATCCCCGGGTATAAAAGTCGCACTCCCATAGGAACGATGAAACAACCGTAACATCAAAACAAACATCCTGGCCATTCTCCCAACCGTGAACAAGTATATCAGCCGGTCTCAAGGGCGTATTGTTGTCTGATAATAATCCAAGATCCACCTCCTTCCTCACATGTACACCATCCTTGTAACAAATATCAGCGAAAACATCCCTTGCAAGGTCATGGCGGAATTTGTTGCCAACATCATTAGCGCAATGCACCGCATGATCTCCGAAAATATCCATATTTTTGTTGCAGCTTGAGCATGTACTATCTTCCCCGAAAAGAGGTATTCCCAATCTATAACTTAACACCGACCTAAATTGCCTCGGTCCGATACTTTGATTTAAACCAGAAATGGGAATCGCCTTAAGAAAATCCAAAGCATGTGGCATCCTGTTGCTTTGCCATAAAACTGAATCTCGACTGGACATGGAGTACTGTGACGGAATCCGCTTCTTTACAACATCAAAATATAACACTGCCAACGAACGCATTGGATGTGGGGCAATATTATTAATGTTGAAGGTAGAAGAGGACAATCCACATACCTGTAGGAAATTATTCAAAGCTTGCTTGAAGCACGCGCTAGTCACCTCCTCAGAGGAAACATTAAGCATGGTTTGTTGTAAGGCCCTAGTCTGGAAACAAGAAGCGATATAACAATACTGGCTAGTATCTTCCATTGTGTAGACACCGAGACCCCCATCCTTCATTGGCAAGGTGGAGAGACGTTGTTGCAGTGGTCCGAAGCCAGCGCCATCTCCCGTGACAATGTGTCTCAAAAAAAAGCATCAAACGTTGATCAAACAAGGATTTAGCTTGAAGCAGTGCCAAGGGGCTGGCAGTCCTCATAGCAAAATATAATCTTGACACCCCAGCGCAACTGCGTAACAGAAGAAGCTCGCTTTGTGGATCTTGCAGTTTCTTCACACTTTCCATTAGATAAATTGTTTTGTCAACTCTAGCTTGTATTAGATCGCTGCTGAAGTTAAGATCTAGGCTAACCGAGCCACCCAGCAGTTTCACCCCTCTAGAAGGCCTACCGATGTCCGAGGGGAACACGTTATCGGCTAAACTCCTAGGGTCAACCACCGGCCAGAAAATCTCAGTCTTCTTGATGTTAAGATGAAGCCCTCTGCTGTCGCCTTCCGACTGAATAATGCCTAAAGCCTTTGACACTTCCAGCGTATCCCCTACCAAAGTGCCATCATCCAAGTACCACGCTTGTAGGTCAAGCTTGCATTGCGAAGAAATCATACAGACCATCGGATGTAAAGCTAGAGCAAATAATAAGGGTCCCAAAGGATCACCTTGCTGAACCCCCTTTGCCGAAGATAAATTGAAATCGTTATAATAAAGCCTTGCGGGCTTAGCATAACAAAACTCTACCCACCTAGCGATACCTGGGCATTTGCTCCGCACCTCCTTGATAAGAGTGCTTCTGTCAACTAAATTAAAGGCGTTTGTGAAATCAACTAACAACATGGTCATATTCCCCTGCCTCCCTTTCGACTCAAGTAACCTATTGGCCGAGTGCAGAATTGCTTCTCCTCCGCCTGGGATACCCACTCCGAATTGATGATTACCCAAGTAGACCGTCATTTCCTTTCCCACCGCTGACGCAGCCAACTTTGAACACATCCTCCTCCAAACCGTGCCTACCGCTATTGGCCCAAGTCCACCACCTGGCTTGATCAAAGGAGTTAAAGGAGCGCTGGCCACAAACTCACCCAGAACCGATGGGCATCTACCTGCCAACAATAAGTTAACGACCCCAGCCATAGATGCTAGTAGGTCGTCAGCAACCGCCGTCGCAGCCCCACTAAGAGCATCTGCCAAGTGTTGGGCTCTCAGACCGTCCCTCCCACAAGACGTCCCCCTTGGGAAACTCCTAATCGTGCCTAAAACTTCCTTAGCATCCACGTAAACAGCCGCCCCGTTAATGGGTTCTGAAGGTATGTCAGGTGGTTCAGCCGCAGGGTGCATACGCCTCAAATCGTTCAAAGTTTCTGATGTAGTTGGTGCGACACCACTGGAAGATAGAATACGCACAGCCGCTCCGTAGTGCCCTGAAGCCAACTTTCTCTTACAAGCTTGAAGATTTGTTTTTTTCCTCTTGGTGCCTTTAGTAGATTGCCTACTCTCTCGTCCCGATGGAGCCAACAATTTCCGAGATAAGATAAGGCAGCCATTTGTCTCCCTCCACACAGTCAAGGCCCGATTTATGCTATTAGCTTGTAATCTCCTTCTATTAGCAGATCTCGCTTCATTGGTATTCTTGGGGTTGTACAAAGTTATAGTGCAGCTGGGCAATAACAACAATTTGATCCAAGATGTTAACTCAGTAGGCTTAGCAAGAATCTTGTCAATCGTCGCTTTCAGAGTTCTGGAGAAGTTTAGCCTACACGATGGAGGAATGCTAGCAGTCGTCTGTACCTGTTTCTTAAAAATTGCATCTAGCTCTTCCAAGGTCAGAACATTCGCTTCCTCATCAATGGCTACATTGGCAGCGTCCAGGGAACCTATGCAAGGTTTGATAATGCCGTGAATCAAAAATGTTGCATTGTTACCATCCAGGGGACCAGCAATAGTATCACTGTGATCACGCCAGGGACGGCTCCAGGCACGAAGGTGCATACACTCACTGCACAACCACATCTTTAGGTGTCTTAAACCAACCTCCCAAGCATCATAAATGTCTGCATCATTACCAATACGTGCTCTGCATACACCCCTGCTCTCAGCAGAACCAAAATGTCGATCGTGAATATGTCTAATTAGAGAACTTCGAGTGAAGCCTCCACCTCTAACCCCATCCCGGCAACCATCAAAAATCCTAAACGGACAATGGAAAGTTGAGTCATCCAAGGGATTAATAACGGCCGAAGGAGAAGAAGTGTCTTGGAAGGGAGAAAATGGTTCTCCTTCCCTTGTCAAGACCAAAGGAGCCGAAATGCAACTCACAACAAGCTCCCTGCCGTTGCTCATTTGATTCAGAATTTTTATCAAACACCTTCTGTGCGTTAAACAACTCACGGAAACTCAAACGTATAGAATCACAAACGGATAGAATCACAAACGTGTTGAAACCCAAACATATAGAATCACATAAACATCGAATCACAAATGGAACGAATAACCGAATCACAAGTAAGAAATCATGTTTTGTGAATAACAAAATTCAAAAAAAAAAACGAAAAAAACCGCTCCTGGATGGTTGCTACAGGGAAAAACTGATACTGTAGCAGGTGAGAGAAAGCTTTTTCATATGATGCCAGACATCCATTGGAAGAGAAAATTCGTTAACAATCCATTGGACAGAACGAAACATAGGGTGGCCTAATCTTTGATGCCAGACATCCATTGAAGTTGCATTACGTAGGCTAGACACTAAACCAAAAGACCTATTAAAACTGGTTGTAAACTCGTGCACACTTGTAAATACAGAAACATAAACCATTTGATCTATATATTCTTGGCGAATGCCCATGAAATGCAGGTTCTAAGAACACATAGTAAATACAGAAACATAAACCGTTTGATTACTAAATCAAAACCCATTATGGGTTTTACCTACCCACCAATCCCCTACGTTAGGCCCAACACCAAGTTTAAATTTCCAAACCATCTCTCGAATCTTAACTGGGCTTATTACTTCCTAAACCCTCTCATCATCTTCTCCTATCCCATCATCTCTTATTTCTGGCAATTTATTAGTCTTCTATCCTGGAATTGCCAGGGGGTTGGTCCAAAAGATACTAGACAACAGCTAGGAAAACTAATTTCGGATTCAAACCCAAACATCATTTTTCTTTCCGAAACAAAGCAACAAAATGACTTTGTGAATGAGACTCTAAACAAGAATGGTTACTATAATGTGTGTACTCAACCTCCGATTGGTAAGAAAGGTGGTTTAGCTGTTGGTTGGGATAGATCCACTAAGTTAGATATTATTCACCAAGATGATAACCAAATTGACTGTCTGATTTGGATAGAAAGTTCGAAGTCTGAATGGCTCCTCACTTGCATGTATGGATCCCCACACCCGGAAAAAAAAGATTTGAGCTGGTCCCTAGTCCAGAAAATGTCCCCCTTTGTCACCCCTCCTTGACTGATTTTACGAGATTTAAACATGATCCTATCTCCCGCCGAAAAAAGAGGTGGAAACATCTCAAACAAAAACTCCATTCTTACTTTCCAATCTATCTTCAACTTCCTAGGAATGAATGATATAGGTTTTGTTGGATTCCCCTTCACTTGGTCAAACCAACAATCAGGTAGACATCATATTGAGGAAAGACTGGATAGAGGTATGGCCAATGGAAAATGGTCAACCCTTTTCCCGCATGCTAAACTCCATCACCTCCCCCATATAGGATCTGATCACTCTCCTATTATTTTAAACACCGATGTTGATCCTCACCCTGGTCATAAACCATTTAAATTCTTTGGTCTTTACTTAGAAGAAGAGAGTTGCAGAAATTTCATCAAACCAAATTGGAATTCTGTAACTCAAGGGTCTCATGCTTTTCGTCTGGTCAATAATCTTCTCAATGTCAAAGCTGAAATTCAGAAATGGAACAGACTCCAGCTGGGTGACATACAATCTAATATAAAATCCCTATCCATCACTCTAAAAGATTTTATTGCCAATCCGCTAAATAGATTAGATGACCCACTCTTAATCACCACTAGATCTAATCTCAAAAAGTTCTATGATTATGAGGAAGAAATTCTAAAAATAAAAGGAAAAGAAAAATTCATAGCCCTAAGCGATAAAAATACTAAATTCTTTCACCAAAATATGGTTATCAGAAGTAGGAGAAACAACATTGATAGGCTTTATTCTTCTAACAATATTTGGATGGAGGGAAAAACTAAGTTTGGTTTTTGTCTTAACTCTCACTTCCAAGAGCTTCTCAGTACTTCATCCCCTATTATTGACTATGACATAGTCAATCTTGTCCCTACTATCATTACCGATGATGACAACAGAACTCTTATGTCTCCTCCTACCGAACTTGAGATCCAACAGGCCCTCTTCGGTATGCCTCCCAATGCCATCCCGGGTCCGGATGGCTTCCCAGCTTGTTTCTTTCAGAAAAATTGGAACCTGGTGAAACTGAATATAACAAAAATTGTGCAAGCGTTTTTTGATAGCGGTCACATGCTAAAACAACTAAACCAAACCTATATCTCGCTTATTTCTAAAGTTCTTCATCCCACCACCCCTAGTGATTATAGGCCCATCAGTCTCTGCAACATCGTTTACAAAATTATCTCAAAAGTCATAGCCAATAGGTTAAAACCCCACCTGGGTAGTTTAATATCTCCTTACCAAAGTTCCTTTTTTCAACAAAGACAAATCTCGGATAATGTTCTCGTCGCACATGAAATTATCCATTCCATGAGGAAAAAAATGGGGAAAAAAGGCTTCATGGGTATGAAAATAGATATGTCCAAGGCCTTTGATAATGTAGAATGGCCTTTTCTTATGGCCATCTTAAAACACATGGGATTCTCTTATGCCTAGTGCAACCTTATTTTCCAATGTGTTAGCACTAGTACTTCAAGAATTCTAATTAATGGTATCCCTAGCACCTCTTTCAAACCCACTAGGGGATTACGTCAAGGAGATCCTCTTTCTCCCTATCTTTTCATCCTTTGTATGGAATCTTTCTCTAGAACTCTTTCTAATGCCGAAGCTGTTGGAACTATCTCTGGTTTCAAAATTTCCCAGAAAAGCATTCCTATTAGTCACCTTCTTTTTGCGGACGACTGTCTGATTTTTGGAAAAGCTACAATCAAGCATAGCAAAGGTCTCATGAAAACTCTAGACTCATATGGTAAAACATCGGGCCAAATGATTAACTTTTTCAAATCTGGGATTTTATTCTCCCCCAAGGTAAAAAACTCTTTTGGGAAAAAAATCATCAACCTCTTAAAGGTTAAAAAAATCTCCTTAGACGATAAATACCTAGGCACTCCCTTGTTTACTAATAAATCCAAAATTGGTTGCTTTGAAATTGTGGTCGGAAATATGGAAGGTAGACTAAAAGGATGGGTGGCCAATAAGGTGTCCCCAGCTGGTAGGAATGTCCTCGCGAAATCGACATTAGAATCTATACATGTTTATGCCATGTCCTCTTTCCTCCTCCCTAAAACCATTATTAAGAGAGCTGAAGGGGTCATTCGGGATTTCTGGTGGGGAAAAGATACTAGGAAAAGAGGTTTCTATCTAAAGCCTGGAAAGGCTTATGCAAAGACAAGGATAAAGGAGGTACTTGTATTAAAGACATGAGAAAAATGAACCTTGCCCTAATTCCCAAAAACTCCTGGAGGTTGTTCTCTCAGCCTAACTCTCTTTGGGCCAAAAACATAAAAACCAGATATTTTCCTCTCTCTAATCCTTTTCATTCTTCTTGCAATTCTGGCTCCTCTTGGGCCTGGAAAGGTGTCCATAAGGGCCTTATGATTCTCAAAGAGCATTGTTGTTGGGAAGTTGGAGATGGCCTAAGCATTAACATTAGGAAAGACATTTGGTTACCTCACCAATTAGAACCTTTTGATCCCTCTAGTGTGGATGATGAAACCCAAGGAGTTTTTTTGGTTGCCCACCTGCGTATTGGTGATTCCTGGAATATCCCTCTAATCTCCTCTATATTCTCCTCCTCCCAGGTTCAGAGTATTCTTTCCTTAAAACCCAATCCCAGTCACCCGGACATCCTAAGATGGAACCATGCTGATGATGGTATTTTCAACACTAAATCTCTTTACAACATTCTAGCTAAGGATGGGGCCCAAACTGTTGACAAAACGGCTTCAAAATTCTGGAGACTCGATACTCTTCCTAGAATTCAAATGTTCGCCTGGAAGCTTTACTCGGATATTCTGCCTTTCAGTGGAAATCTGTCCAAGTACATATAACACATAGACCCAACTTGCACTTTGTGTAAGAATGCTATTGAGACAGCCGAACATGTTTTCATGCACTTTCCTTTCACTAGAGCGGTTTGGACTAGCTGTAACATTAGCCTGGATAATACTACTTCACCTAACCAGAGTTGCTCCAACTGGTGCAATGCCTGGTTCTCCTTTACTCCTTCCACTACTCCCTTTGGTAACTGGCCTGAACTTTGTGCTACCATCACCTGGTTTATTTGGAAAGCCTGATGTGACTGGGTGTTCAAAGACATTACTCCAAACCCTATTTACACGGGTACTCAAATTATCAATCACCTGAACTCCATCACTAAGTCTCATCATGTAATACCCTGTATTTTTAACTACCTGAGAAGTAGCAACCTGACACATGTTACTACACGTGGTCTTAATTATCAAAATAACATTCTAAGGTAAAAGACTATTTTACCCTTTCTAGTAAAATGACATAAATACCCTTGAAATTAAAACAAGCCTTACAACCCAGTATTTTTAACTACTGTTTCGAGTCGGGTTATACCCGTTGGTTAACCTTGTGCTAGTCTTAGACTTAGCCTTAGTCTAGGTGGGTTGTTTGAACTAGAATGACTAGGAGTTGGGTAGAAATAGAGTTATCTAAAAAAAAATGAGAAGGAAAATTTATTATTAGTAGTATAAGTTTTAGATTATATTTTTTTGGAGAGAGAATTTAGAGAATTAGAAAACCAAAAGACTTGAGATATTTGGAAAAGAAAGCTATGGAGAAGAATAAGATGATTTGGAGCTAGGAAAAATCAGTGGAACACATGTAAAACATCTTAAGGGACATTTTATGAAAATTATAGAATTTTCTAAGTAGTATACTTATTTTTAACATAATTCTTTGTAGCATTGCTAAATCCAGAAAATATCCGACTGTTTTAAATATCTCATAAATATCCTATTTTAAAACTATGATACGTTAGTTTTTAGACCTTAGTGTCTGCTGAGAAAATCTGTATCTATATTTTATCTTTCTAAAATGACAAACCTCATCCAAGTTTGAGTTATGTGTGATTTTATATAATTTTTATAAAACAGAATGGTGCAGTTTTGATTTTCTGCAGTTCTGGTCAACTACATGTTTGACTGTGGTCAAAGGATACTCAACTCATTAAAAAAATCCCGAGTAATTTAGGTATAATAGTGTTTACGGTATATATTTGATTCGTATAATTACCATAAATTTTGGAACTCGCATGAAGCCTTTAAAATTCTAGTAATCCACCTTGGTCTGTTTTCAGTTTTACAAATTGGGGTTAAAAATCGTTTCTTATTAATTAATCTTAAGACTTGAACGGTGTTAGTATTTTTATTTGAGAACCAAAATGTGTTTTCTTCTGGTGACTTTCAAATTATGTTAAATCTATGGTTTGACCTTCCTAAATGATTTTCTGAGCATTTCGCTGCGACAAAATTCTTAAAACGGACATAATTAAATTAGCCCAAGTGAATTACTTAACGAGCTTGGGCGTAGTATCCGGGCCTCGGCTATGGTTTTCAAGTGGCACTCCGGGTTTCGAAAACCAGGGCGTCACAGTTTGGTATCAGAGCTCTAGGCTTTAGATCTTACATGGGACGTTAAAATAATAATAATAATAATATTGTATGATTGTTTGTTATGATTTCTGATGATGTTGCTTGACGTTTTGTAATTGGATTTTTATTTTCCCTAAAATCGCATGATAGATAATTGTGTGCTGAATCGAATTGAATTATCATGTTCTTATATAAGCATGTTCTTAATTTCGAGACAAAATTTCTTTTAAGGGTGGTAGAATGTAATACCCTGTATTTTTAACTACCTGAGAAGTAGCAACATGACACATGTTACTACACGTGGCCTTAATTATCAAAATAACATTCTAAGGTAAAAGACTATTTTACCCTTTCTAGTAAAATGACATAAATACCCTTGAAATTAAAACAAGCCTTACAACCTTGTATTTTTAACTATCAAGCTTTGAGCCGGGTTATACCCTATTGGTTAACCTTGTGCTAGTCTTAGACTTAGCCTTAGTCTAGGTGGGTTGTTTGAACTAGAATGACTAGGAGTTGGGTAGAAATAGAGTTATCTAAAAAAAAATGAGAAGGAAAATTTATTATTAGTAGTATAAGTTTTAGATTATATTTTTTTGGAGAGAGAATTTAGAGAATTAGAAAACCAAAAGACTTGAGATATTTGGAAAAGAAAGCTATGGAGAAGAATAAGATGATTTGGAGCTAGGAAAAATCAGTGGAACACATGTAAAACATCTTAAGGGACATTTTATGAAAATTATAGAATTTTCTAAGTAGTATACTTATTTTTAACATAATTCTTTGTAGCATTGCTAAATCCAGAAAATATCCGACTGTTTTAAATATCTCATAAATATCCTATTTTAAAACTATGATCCGTTAGTTTTTAGACCTTAGTGTCTGCTGAGAAAATCTGTATCTATATTTTATCTTTCTAAAATGACAAACCTCATCCAATTTTGAGTTATGTGTGATTTTATATAATTTTTATAAAACAGAATGGTGCAGTTTTGATTTTTTGCAGTTCTGGTCAACTAAATGTTTGACTATGGTCAATGGATACTCAACTCATTAAAAAAAATCCCGAGTAATTTAGGTATAATAGTATTTACGGTATATATTTGATTCGTATAATTACCATAAATTTTGGAACTCGCATGAAGCCTGTAAAATTCTAGTAATCCACCTTGGTCTGTTTTCAGTTTTACAAATTGGGGTTAAAAATCGTTTCTTATTAATTAATCTTAAGACTTGAACGGTGTTAGTATTTTTATTTGAGAACCAAAATGTGTTTTCTTCTGGTGACTTTCAAATTATGTTAAATCTATGGTTTGACCTTCCTAAATGATTTTCTGAGCATTTCGCTGCGACAAAATTCTTAAAACGGACATAATTAAATTAGCCCAAGTGAATTACTTAACGAGCTTGGGCGTAGTATCCGGGCCTCGGCTATGGTTTTCAAGTGGCACTCCGGGTTTCGAAAACCGGGGCGTCACACATCATATATCTAATCCGCAGTTACCCAGTACCAACAACCCACCTAGGCACATATTGAACACCGACTGGCCCACTTTTGCGTTTAACACACACTATGATAACAAAACTGAACTCACGGGGATTGGCTCTATCTTTTATGATGTATCAGGGAGAAAGATTGGGAAAAGAACCAACACTGTCAGAGCTCATACCAAGGAAGAAGGAGATTGCTTAGCTGCCATTCAAACTCTTGAATGGGCTAAGCAATTTCGGTGCAGCGGTTTCAACCTTCTCATTAACAACACAAGCATCAGGAAATCAATACATCAACCAAGGAGAGCTACTCACTGGAGAAACAATAGACTCATGGATACCGTTTTACAACTTTTTAACAGTTTTAGTAACATTTTTTGTAAGGATCTTCAATCCAAAAACCATTTAGACTTATCTTATTTGACGATGAGAGGGAGACCAATCCATGATCCGCTTGTGTGGATTCAGGATGGTTCCTTCACTCTCTAGCTGTGTTTTGTCCTTCCTATTTCAATCAAAAAAAAAATTGTCAGCTAAGAAAAAGAAAAGAAAAAGAAAGGATGAAAGCTACATTATAAATAGACTGTAATCAAGAAGATAATAATTGTATTAAGGAATTGAAACCAATATATAAATTCCACAATCAAGGATCATTTGTTTGCAATATTGGACCTCTTCTCCAACAATTTGTGACCCAATCGACAAGAATTTCACCCTTTTCGCTTTCTGGTGCATATAACTCCGTTGGTCTCCCGCCACAAGCATATAACTCTTTTCTCCACATCGGAGGCTATTATCAACCGTACACGGCTGCCATGGTTAACACCTTTCAGGTAATTATTTCTATTGTTCTTTGCTTTTCTCTATATTATCATCATCATCATCATTGTAAAAAAAATGGAAACTTTGATGTTTATTTTTC
Source organism: Papaver bracteatum (assembly GCA_023529315.1). Lineage (NCBI taxonomy): Eukaryota > Viridiplantae > Streptophyta > Magnoliopsida > Ranunculales > Papaveraceae > Papaver > Papaver bracteatum. The sequence goes on along the minus strand of JAJJWX010002989.1, from coordinate 33,648 downwards.
TATACCAGCAGCAACGACAAGGCATACAAGAAGGACAAGGATTATCAATGCCCATCCAAGTAAGAGGAGACGACGAGCAGCCAAAGCTCGGATTGTCACAGTATGATGCTTGTAGTAGTGTCTACTTTCCTCCACAGAACTAGCTTCCCTTTGCTTTTTAAAGCGTATAGCAAAATTATCAAGGAAATTGATCTAGCATGGAGGATATTTAGTTGAGTAGATATTTTTTGTACTGTGGTATTTCTCTGCTTTAGTTGAGCATTATTATGTCATTTTTAACATTTATGGGTTTGTTTTATGAAACAAATTTTACTGAAATGAATAAAAATAAAATGGTTCAGTTCAAGTTGAAGTGACAAGAAGATTTAAAACTCAACTAGATATTAAGCTTGGGTTTATTTTTACTACTGCAACTCGCATTGTTTCATTTAAATTTAAGTTAAGTAGAGGATGAACTTAAAAGTTAAAATGCATATGAGAAGAAACGTAGCTTTGGAATTAGGTTCGCAACGTTCTTAATAATTCCATTTAAGGAAAGTGAATATATTCCGGCTGCTATTACTCAAAATAACAATCACTCCTAACCGTATGAAATAAAAGAAATAAATAAGCAACACTGTCGACACACTATTGGAGGGACATGAGGGGATAGGGAAGAAGGGGACATGGGATCCAAAGCCTAAAATCACTCGGTCAATGTAGTCGATTTCGGCCATCTCGGCCGGAATCTCGGCGGATTTTCCGTTTCCGGTTTATAGGATAGCGAAATAGAAAATCTCGGTGGAACGGAAACATGGCGGAAATCTCGGCCATCTCGGCCGGAAAATCTCGGCCATCTCGGGTGGAAATCTCGGCCATGAGGGTCTTTTTGTAATTTGATCCTAATACCATCCCTAAAAGACTAAAACTCGATCGTTTTCTTTTGTATTCACAAGTTCACTACTTCTTCTTCTACTTCTCATACAACGTCGGATTTTAAACTCATAAATCCTAAATTCATTATTTGCATACGGATCGTTCTCATCATCATCATCGTCTTCAGTAGTGTTGTTGCATGGCAAGAACTTGTGAGGAAAATTCAGTAGTACTAGAGTCTAGACATATTCTCTGCTCAGAGAGTGAATGAAATGAAATTGTGATCGAGTGAAGAAGAAGATGAGTTATTATTTATTATATAAATGAAAAGTTTTGGTGAGAAGGATAGAGAGCCTGACATACATAAAAGATGACAAAGGTGGAGGGTATGGGAGAATCAAGAGATGCATATGTGTCTATGCTGTATTTGGTGTCATCATGCAGAGATGCATATGTGTCTCCTCCATAATGAATTTTGCACTTTTCTTTTTTTTTTGTATCTAAAAAACGCAGCACACAACAAGCTTGTTTTGTGGAACCCTAATATGGAAATGCATCTTCTTGTTTTGTCATCTTAATGATGGATGTCCAGATTTCTCTTGCTTTCTGGATTATTTTTAACATCTGTATTAATTATATGTATAAAAATTGGAACCGAGATTACACCGAAATTTGGAAACGGAATCTCACCGAGACAACGTTGTACCAGTATCTCGATCGGGACCGAGACAAACCGGAATCCGAGATTAACTACATTGCACTCGGTGATTCAACTACATGAGATCACCAGTGAGTAGTGACAAACAGTAACGGGTCACTCTCAATCATAATATTCACCAGTAATTTCTTTTTCCTTTTCTAACATCCTCTAAGCATTCACACAATATCCAAAACCATATGCGCAATAAAAGCAGTCAATGTTTTGTCCTCCGGATGTTTTCATCTTCTGACACGCTCGGACCCCTTCAAAACCATTTATATCACGATTCATCTTCATACTGATCAGCCCCACCAGTGTTAAAACAACACCCATGGATGTGAAGTAAGCGTACATGTTTACCATGCCACGGACTAGCATAAGAAGTTTCAAAATGAGCCTCACCCAGTTCTTGTATTACTCAATCATAATACTCAGCGGTGAAAAAAGAAATTTCCAATAGTGCAGTTTCCTCCAATATCTCACTTCATTGGGCATTTTGTACTCGAGGCGACGAGGTCCATAATCATGCGCTTAACTAGGCCTGCTGATGGAAATGCTTAACTTCGTCTTAATTAACTTTTTTTTTTTCTTTGGCAATTACATGGATTTGGGAGCTTAGAATCCATTTAAATTAATGACTAGAATGGATGGGCATGATATATGCAGAAAAAATAAATCATAGAAAGCTGATGTTGAATGAGAAACAAACGAACTACTTGCATGCCGTCAGTATTGCATGAACTATGGACGAGCATGAGAAGACATGCACGAAGTTAGTTTAATAAACTCTTCCTTCTTGTTTATCAAAAGAAAAAAAAAATAGTTTATATGCAACTATAATTTCTTTTGGGGATTTAGCTAGTGACTCTAAAATTATAAATGTCGCTTCTGAATGTCATTCTATGGCTAGGCTGGCCCTTATAATTTACCCCTGGCTTGAGCTGAGGTTTAGGGTTGTTAGATTATTTTTTTGATCGGAAGCGAGAATATTATTAAAAGTAGAAGAATGTACATAGTGCTACCAAAAGTAGTAAAATGAAAATAAAAGTAAACTGTTTACACAAGAACAAGACTCCAATTGTAAATTGTGCTAGTAAAATTTAGGTGTATCTTATTTCCAAAAGTCTTTGCATCAATGTATAACTCCTCATCTGTTTTGTAAGAGTAGTTTTCTTCAAAGATTCTGCCATTACGCTCCTTCCAAAGAACTCAAACAACTGCAGCTGAGATGATCTTCCAAACCAGTTTACCATTGCCAGAAAACTGATTGTTGGATCACGTTCTAGAAACATATAACATAGAGTCTGGAAATACCCAGGACCAATTATCATTAGGTATTATTTAAGACCAAACCTTGTGTGCAACTTTACACTGGAGGAAGATGTGATCTTGAGATTCTGGACAATCACCACAAAGACTGCATGGGCTGTAAATATCAATCAATTTATGATGCATCATATCCTAAGAGTTTAACTTTCCATGCACAACGCACCATAACAAGAAGTTCACATTAGAGGGAATTCCAGAAGACCAAGCAAAAGAATGAGAAAAGTTATCAACTCCAGCATTACTGTTCATCTTTGCATATAAAGATTTAACTGAAAAAGTACCATCATGTTGTAAATACCATCTTCTGCTATTCGGAACAACATCAAGAGTTGGTGGTGTAGAGCCTATGATTTTCAGAAGAGAAGCAAAAGAGTATGCTTCATCATTTGATAAAATTCTTCTAAATCAAACTTCCAAGAGCCATCTTCTATGATATGTTGAGCTATATATATTTGCATTTTTCAGTCTGTCAATCTTGTATAAATTATTGAAAGAGTCCATAAAACATACTTTCCCCCTCCATCTATCATGCCAAAAAGAGATATTAGCGCATGTATTGTTAGAGATAGTTTGTTACCACAAGAGTACTAGTTTCAACAATATTTCTCCAGCAAGAAACCCCATGAACAGAATACACTCTACCTGGAGTCTAATAAGAGAAGGAGCAACCATACTCTTGAACCCCTTTACCTAGAAGCCATCACTTGATTCCAATTAACCAAGTGAGAACATTTACTACCAGTAGAACTATGCTCCCAAAAAAAATATTCTCATATTCTTCTCCAAAATATTGATAATTGAAATGAGAGCTTTAAAAAGAGAGAAGTATGTAATACATTGGAAGAGAACTAAGAATGTTCTTAAGAAGAGCTAATTTACCTCCATTGGAAAAAAACATTCATTCCAAGAGAGTCTTGAGTAAAATCTCTCAATGATAGTATCCCAGATTACTTTTGTGTTAGCCTTAGCTCCTAAAGGCATTCCAAGATACATGAATGGTAATGTATTTGTTTTGCAGCCAAAATCATCAGCCCATTCATTTAGCTCTGGAACTTTACCAATTGCAATTAATCTTTCCTTGAAGGTGTCTACCTTCAAACCTGCAATGAACTCAAAACAATGTAGAATATAAAAAAGGTTCGTGAGTTCTTCATTTTTTGCTTTCCACAAACAATGTAGAATATTCGCAAAGTGGATCCACGAGATTCTAGAAGTGTATGTAGATGACATGCTAGTGAAGAGCAAAAAAGCTGAATATCATGTAGACCATCTAGAAGAAATATTTGAGCAAATGCTGCAGTACAAAATGAATATAAATCCTGCGAAGTGTATTTTTGGAGTGGCCTTAGGGAAATTTCTATGGTACATCGTATCAGAGAAAGGAATACAGGTAGATCCCAGAGAAGGTGCAAGGAGTTCGTGACATTCCCACACCAGCAACACTAAAGGATGTACAGAAGTTGAATTGGCTATTAGCTTTATTGAGACGATTCATCTCGCGCTCTTCAAATAAATTCAAGCAATTCTTTAATATTCTAAAAAAGGGAGCCAAATTCGAGTGGACGAGTGAATGTGAAAAGGCGTTGCAAAGCATAAAGAATTACTTAATGAATATGTCTATTTTGCAGAAAGCTGAACCAAGAGAGGAACTACTATTGTACTTGTCTTCAACATCGCATGCGTTAAGTGCAGTATTACTTCGCTTAGATGGAGGAGTCGAAAAGCTGATTTATTACATAAGTAAAACATACAATGCAGCAGAGAAGAATTACGCGAATATCGAAAAACTCAACCCCGCCCTAGTATATGCTACTCAAAGGCTTCGCACGTATATTCAGGCTCACAAGATCATAGTCCTTACAAAGGTTCCAATTGAATCTGTAATGAAAAATTCAAAAACATCTGGGATAATAGAAAGATAGAATGCACAAGTGGGACCCTTCGAAATCAAATATGAGGTACTATCATCACCAAAGTCACAAGTCATTGGAGACTTCCTTGAAGAGTTTCCACTGGAGGAAATTGAAAGCGTGGAAGAAATGATGGAGGTAGATGAAGATGAAGGAAACCCTCAAAATTTACTAAGGGAGTGAAATTCAAAAAGATGGGAGATACTAGTTGATGGATCTGTGAATGGAGAAGGAAATGGTATAGGAATAATAATCCTTTCACCATTAGGAGCAAGAATGGGATATTCTTTTAGACTGGAGTTCACGTCAACCAATAATGAAACCGAATATGAAGGAGTAATACATGCGTTGCGATTGGCAGTAGAGATGAAACTAGATGACATCATAATAACAAGTGATTCACAATTGGTAAAAATATTGGAAACGTACAACACGAACGAGCCTCCATTACAAAAGTATAAGTTACTCGCAAAAGAGTTACTAGAAAAAATCAAAAATGTAGAATGGAGACACATAGGTAGAAAAGACAATAGATTCGCAGGCGCTCTGGCGTTCCTCGCATCGATGTTGGTGGATCCAACCGCACGGTATATAAAAATTACGACACTTGGTTGCCCATCCATCGAAAAAGAAAAGAAAAAGTAAATGTAGCGATGATTGAAAACTAAGAAAATGAGAAGACTGATAATGAGGAAGATTGGAGATCGCAGCTTCATTCATACTTAAAGAAGGGAGAGGTGCCAAGGAACAGATTGGAGGCACACAAGATAAAAAGCCGTGCGACAAACTATGAGTTAAGAGAAGGAATACTTTATCGAATATTATTCCTCGGACACTCTATCAGATGCCTGACGCGAAAATAAGGAATGAAAATACTAAAGGAAATACACTACGGGGACGCAGGAAACTATAGTGGAGGAAGGTCATTGCATTACAAAGCGAAGATGTAAGGATATTATTGGCCTTACATGCATGAGGAGGCGAAAGAAGTATCTAGGTGATGTGAGGAATGTCAAAGACATGGAAATAGAATACATGCACCAGGAGCGAACTTAAATTCATCTACCATTGGCCATTCGCAAAATGGGGGTTAGATATCGTGGGACCATTCATACCAGGGTCAGATCAAAGAAGATATTTGATTGTGGCAACAGATTATTTCACAAAGTGGTAAGAGGAAAAAACAGTTCAGCATATACGCGATAAAGACGTCTTCACATTCATATTTGAGAATATAATTTGCAGATTTGGAATCCCGGTGCAATATGATAATGGAAAACAATTCGAGGACGAGAATATAAAAATGTTATTAAACGCATTCAAAATACAGGTTGGGAAGTCAACTCCAATATACCCACAGAGTAAAGGGAAAGAGGAGGCGACCAACAAGACGCTCGTGAATACGCTAAAGAAGAAGTTGGAAGGACACAACAAAGGCTGGTGCGAACAGATCCACAATATCTTATGGGCATATCGAACAACACGAAGAGAAGCAACATGAATGTCACCATTTTGTTTAGCATATGGGGTGGAAGCTGTATTACCAACTGAAATCATCATACCCACAACGAAGAGAGAAACTTGGGAGAAGAACATAAATACAAGCTTGATATTGGAAAATTAAGACGACTTGGAAGAAAACAGAGAAATTACCTTACAACATATGGAAAACTATCATAAAAGGTTGGCGCGAGAGTACAACAAATGTGTCAAACCAAGGGAATTTCAACCAGGCGAGCTGGTGCTGAGGGAGATACCACCTTATCAAAAGGGGGAGATGGAAAATTGGAGAAGAAATGGGATGAACCCTATATAATAAAGAGAATCGTGGGGAATGGAGCGTATGAGTTAATGGACAAGGATGGAAAGAATGCGGGGTGAAAACTCGATCACCCATGGAATAGAATGTATCTTAAAAAGTATTACCCATAAGGAATTCAGTAGGCTGATATGTGCGAAGGAAGAAAAGGCGGATTCATGATGTACACACGAAGCTATAAATAGAATGAAAATACTTTCGTTTTTCAAAAATATTGGTCCATAAAAATACACAAGAATAAAAGAGAGGAAATGATAAGACCTCGTGAATAAGACCTCAATAGGGGGCAACAAAATTTAAAACCTCTAACTAGAGAGGCTAGGCATCCAATTGTGGCGTGCAACCTAGTTCACACGTATGGAAATATAAATAAGCCTTATCGCGCGTCATAATTGGGGAAAACCTAGTAATGCATAGCTCAGGCAAAATCCATACCATCCCTGGAACCTGAGTCATGGAAATTGGGGGCGAAACAAAAGCCTATCCGGTAGAGACTCCTTAGTTGAAAAGTTAAGGTACTAAGTTATCTATCATAGAGTGTTAAAACTCGACAAGGGCACCGTGGTACACGATTGAGTCAAGGGTGCCGGGGGTTTCTGGAGCGTACCTCGCCACTCTTGGCAAGTCCTTGATATGATACACTCGGTCCTCAAGACACCCCACTTAGGGGGCGGTCTTTTAACCATAATCCGTATCGGCGAAGGAATAGAAGGCCGCAAAAATAGCTGGTTGTTGCATTACTGGATTGGAAGACCCCACCCAAACCCGGTAGGGGTACGCTTCCTTAAAAGGGAAGTCATGGGGAAGATAAGGACGACACCCTCTACTAGGGAGTTGAATTGTGTCAAAGATGTCAATATCATAAGGCTTTTACTCACGAGAGTTATTAGACTTGTCATATTGATGCACATGTATATATCCTGCAGAGGAAATAATACGAAAGATGATAAGGTAGGGTCAATAGGTCGATACATGAAAACTTAAAGACATCCTGCGACTCTATCGCATGGCCAAAATAATACCCTGAGGCAAAGATAAGTCCTATAATCAGGGGAGGCTGATTAAGACATCTAATTAGGGAGTCTCAATAAGAACTCATTATCAAACCCCCAAAAGACTTAAGTAATCACATGTATAATGTTCCTTTTGATGTTCGCATATAATGTTTCCTTTTATTAATGATTATTTCTATGCATATAGTGTAGGAATTAGGTAACTTTTATGTAGAAAAACATTTGTTATATACTCATAAAAATATTTCTTATAGAAAGGGATTATAAACGCAATAAAATTACGTTATTCGCACCAGTATGATAGCCTAGTGCTAGGTATCTCGCATGCACATAATGATCCGCATACTTATGATAATTCGCATATATATGAGCCGAGTGTTAAACACTTGGCATAAGTGTAATAATTCGCATACTTATGATATTCGCATGCATTGTTTCCACTTAAGGATATGTGAATTCGCATACACAATGTTCTCTCATAAAAAAAATTGTTTCATGAAAACGTTAATATCTAACATTCAAATGACAAGGGTAAAATAGAGGGATAGAGAATTATTCACATAGTTAGAGATAACTTTGCATAGATTTTTTTTTTAGGGGAATAGAGTATCATTCAAATATTTAGAAATAAACTGATTACAGAAACAAACTCGTTTCTCTTTAAATGCGTAGAGAAAAATAGATAGAAGAAAAGCCAAACAAGCATAAAAAAATAAAAGAAACCTAAGGATCATTCTGGGGAACTTCATCGTGCGAATTCAAAACTTCAGCGTCAACCTCAGCATCAAGAGCGGAACTTGGAGTGGAGGTCTTTGCAGGATCCTCAACATGAGGAATAGCTTGAGCATCGATAGAGTGAGTTGCTTCAGAGTGTGACACATTAGGAAGGATTTTACTAGCTTCATCTTATCTAGGTTGATCTCCAACGAGAAGGACCTCTTCATCACAACTTTCGTAGTCATAGTCACTATCAGGTTGAGGAACAGCCTCATTATCAGAGATATCAAGGGGACATGGTTCTTCTAGGGGAAGCGAGTTGGAAATGAATATTTCGTCTCCAAAAGCTTTAGATTTGAGATGAGATTTCCGTGCGACATCCTTCTGAGAATTCATAACAAGGACCTTCATCAACTACTCAAGATATATATACCTCCTTTATTCCATGTCGCGTGAAGCTGAGAGAGTGGGGGAAAGATCCCTAATATTCTTATGAGCTTTAGCTAGATCGGACCTCAATTTCTGGACTAGGAGTTGGTTTGATTTCTCAGAAACTGCAAGCAAAAAAAAAAATCAAAATCGATTCAGAGATAACGATATTTCAAGAAAGCAAAAAATTAAATAAGGTAGTCATCTTTATGTGACTACCTTCCATATGGGAAAGGTAATATTGAGACAAGGCAAGACCACTTTTTTTCATGTCCTCCAAATGCTTATAAAAATCATCACCTATCAAGCCTTCAAGACGAGAGCGTATTTTCTTTTCATCTTGGGAGAGAGCGGCATTCTTCTTCTTTAGTATATCATGCAAACTTTCCAATCGAGTGTGTTGTTCACGAAGATTATTCATTTCCACAATTACCTTTTTTCTTACTATTAACGATCTTTTCATTTTCTAAGGACAACTTCTTTATATCTCTGTCATATTGGTTTCTCAGAGTGCGAAGTGATTCTTCTTGCTCAGTACAAGTTCGCCGAAGAGAAAGATATTGCTGGGTAGAATTCGCCTTTTTTCCCAAAAGGGATTGTCTTTCGGAACAAAGGGTGCGGTTTTCCTCTGATAGAGTTTGAATCTTTAGGTCAGAAGAATATAACAATCGAGAAAGTTTCTGACGAGTAAGTTCTTGTATGGTAGAACTAGACTCCGAGAAACCTTCGGCTGGAATAAAGCGGCACCGTGACTCCAGACAATCAAAATCAGCATTGACAGTTGGGTCCAATTGAGCGAAGATCTCTCTCCTAGTCAATTTATCTGGAGGAGAGTCACTCATTATTATCTAGAGATTCGCACAAGCGAAGTTGAGAAGGACCATTAGAAGAAGAGAGAGGAAGATGGAAGATGTCAAGAAGAGGACTTGATTCTGAAATGGCCCTACCAGAAGCACCTACTTCAGATGCATGTAATAGTTCCCGCTCGAGACAAAATATTTGTGCGAAGAGGAGAAGTGGTCATTATTGTACTTAAGGAAGAAATAACAGAGGCGGTACTTGGGAGAGAGGAGATCAGGTGATCTGCCGGTACGAAAATGGCTGAAGAGGAAGGAATGGGCACATCTTGCAGAAATGAAATAACCTCTTCAGCAGAAAAGGTAATGATGGGTTGAGCGGGTAAAACTAATCCTGAGAGGTGGAGGTCATCTCCAAGGGAAAAAAGGGATTTAGGGGAGTGAACTAGATAACTTCCTTACAGGGATTTTGGATGGCATCATTTGTGGGAGCGGAAAATTACGGGCATACAATTGTGCTCGCTTAAGTAGAAGTAGTAGCTGGTAAAGATATTATAGCATTTTCTTGAGAAAAAAAGATGGTTGAATTCTCCTGAGTAAGAGGGGGAGTCTTACCAGAAGGCATCTATGGTGCGGAGCTAGGCTTCATCTTAAAATTATGAAGATTCATGCGAGTTTCAATATTAGAAGATGGTTTACTTCTCCTATGTCTATTTTCTCTGTCTTTCGCAGCATCCTGCGAATACCAATGCAGATAAGAAACAGAGGAAACACTATTGTTTAAAAGAATAAGGTGTTTTTTATTACCTTGCTATGTGAAGGCTTCCTCTTAAGAGGGTTGCCATCTTTGGATCTTAAGGAATAATCAGGGTTTGGAGCAGTGGGATGAGACCCAGAAGAAGATTTGCTACAATAACATCAGTGGGGGAATTGTCAATAGCAGAACAAAAATGGCGATACAGAGAAAGCAGTAACAGAGCAATAATGGCGGTGTTAAAATCACAAGAAATATCAGAGAGAGAGAGAACACAATAAAAAGGGTAAAAAGAACCTTTGAGGAGGATCCATGAAGTACCAACACTAGAAGGAAGTGAGGAGATGAAGATTCAAAGGAGTCGGAGATTTAAGGGGTTTTGTGAGGGAGGAAAAGTAAAGAAAAGAAAAAAAATCTTTGTCCAAAAGTTTAAATAGGAAAGAACACAACCTGTTGAATCAGGGGGAAAAGAAGACGTGCCAGTAAAGATGGGAACGTGTGAACGGTTACCTATAAAATCCGGAAGCTTGTCGGTCAAGAGGAATATGGAAAGTTGAAGGGGTGCGATAGGGTAATTAAGAAGAGTTTCTCTCATCGCTCTTTCAAGAATGAAGATCAATAAGAGAAGAGGGCAAAATGTAGGGATTGAATATCGCGCCCGTAGAATCTATGTGAAGTAATAATGTAATAATAGAGCGATCTGACCTCACAAACATCATATCCCATATGATGTAATCAGTGACGTCCCTCAGTCATGAGTAAAGTGTGAAATCTATGCGAAGTTCAGAAGCTCGTGCGAGAGATCCGATATAAGCTTGCGAAGACATCGCACGTCAGATCCAAAAATAGTGGCTTTATACCTGTCCTCCACTATGTAAAACTCCTATATATAGGACCAGCCACTACTGTATGAGGGGAGATATCTTTTTGAGAGTTGAGATAGAAATTTAAGAGAGATAAAATGATTTGTTCACCAATTTAGGGTTTCATCTCTTTCTTTGTACTGATTTCTAAAGATTAATAAAATTCTTCTATGTGTTTTTCATCGTAAGTTTATAATCTAGTTAAATAGTTATCAAAGGGTGTGGTAGTAGGATTTATACTACTACAAATTATGTTCTCATGAGTATTTGAAAATAGCTCTTACGAACGCCTAGAGCATTCAATTGGAGATGATCCATAGTGAGAGAGGAAGCATAACCTAAACCTAGGTAGATCTCTAGTATTCAACTAATAGTGATTTAAGGATATGCTCCCTAGTAGTAGTCATCACAAGAATATTTTTTATTTGTCATAACTGGTTTTAAAATTATTACGGTGTAGAAGCAAAGATGTCAAAAAAATCCATGAAAATGTCCATTGTTTTTTGTTTTTTTTTTAACCGGTCAAAAGGAAAAAATTCATTGAAAAAGAGTTACTTAAGGAGATACCTCAACCCAATAAATACAATCGACCCAAAAAAGGGAGATCGAGTTTGGAAATGATCACCCAAATAAGAGAACAAAGGAACAAGGGCCAAAAGAATTTAACAAACAAACCATACACCAAATGTCTCATATCCAAATCAAAGCGTCCTATGGGAATACGAATCCGATAAATCTATCACCATGTTAGCCTTTAAACCCAACATGTTAGTGTTTGACTCCGCCCAAATGTAAGCTTGGATATTAATATCTCGAATTATACTTTCCAAATTTCACCTTTTGTGATTGAAAGTTCTAGAATTCCTTTCTTTCCAAATGCACCACCATGCTGCAACCGGTAAGTTGTTCCATATAGGATCAAGTCTTTCATCACCCCAATACTCCAAGTTTTTATAGTTTTGGAATATTACGATCGTAATTCCAATTAAGGTTGCATCCTTCGACAAAATAGTCCCAAATTCTTTTTGTTCGCCAACAATCATAGAATAAATGGGCCATTGTTTCATATTCTTCTTCACAAAACCGGCACACCCTATCCACATTCATACCCCTTCGAACAAGGTTATCCGTCGTCATCAACTTTTCATGGTATAGAAGCCATAGAAATCTTTTTACTTTATACGATAGTATCGACTCCAAATAATCTCACCTGGGAAGCTAATATCGCCTTAGTCGCAAAGAGAATCAACCCCCACTTAACCGTGTAAGCATCAACCATTTTATTTCTATCCAACATACATAACTTAGAGTCTATAACCCCTTCTTGAATATTCACCACTTCTATTAACTATTTTATGGAAGCAATCTCCCTCATTATGCCTTGGGAATATCTACTCCGAGACATGAACTTCTATTTGATGTCGTTACTCGATATCTCATGTAACCTAGCCACCACTTTCCCTTTTGTTCTTGAAGCTTCAAAATCCAAAGGAAATCTATTGCAAAAGATGTCATCTCCAATCCAAAGATCTTCCCAAAATCTAGTTTCATTTCCCGCACCGATCTTAAATTTCACATGTTTGTTAAAATCCTCGAGCTCATTGTAAATAATGTGCCATAAACTACACCCCTTTGGCCCTTTCGAATGAAGAGTTTCCCAACCGGTTGTAGATTCTCCGAATTTTTTCATAATTATCTTTCTCCAAAAAGCAATATTTTCTATTCCAAATCTCCACCACCACTTTTTAAGAAGGGCGGGGTTCATGTACTTAGATTTCCAGATTCCAAGACCACCACCTTCTTTAGACTTTACTATTATAGAACGACGGACATTATGTATTATTTTCTTGTTAGAATCATCATCCCAAAGAAAATTTCTTACGATCTTATCAATCTTATTTGTAATGCATCACGGTGCAAGAAAGATTGATTAATAATAAATGGATAAACTTGCCAAAACACTTTTGATGAGAGTCAACTTACCTCCTCTTGATATCGTTCTCCCATTCCAAGAGGAGAGTCTCGAAAAACATGATTCAATAATCTTCTCCCACTTTTGTGTGCCACTAACTTTATCACCCAACGGAATACCGAGATAAATACTTGGAAAATTTGATTTCTTACACCCAAACATATTAGCAAATTCATCAATGTCTTCGACGGGATCTACTCCAAACAAGCAACTTTTGGCAAAGTTTATTTCAACCCCGAAGTTAGCTCAAAACATAGAAGTAAATACCGAAGAGAGTCTACTTGATCACGCTTCACATCAAGAAAAACTATGGTATCTTCGGAAAATTGGAAGTGGTTAACTTTAGTTCCCTCGTTCTTCACCGAGAAAACCGAAATTTTACCAACTTCTTGAGCCTTACTCAACAAATGACTCAAAACCTCACCAACAATGATGAAAACAAAAGGAGAAAGAGGATCACCTTGATGAACACCCTTCTCACTACCAAAAAAAACCCATGACTAGTACTATTCACAAGAACAGAAAATTTTGAAAAAGATAAGCAATTCCATATCCAAGCACGCCAAACACCCTCAAAGTCCATTTTAAATAAGAATTCATTTAAGAAATTCCAATTCACATTATCAAAAGCCTTCTCAAAATCTAATTTGCACACTAACCTCGACAATTTTTGACGGAGTCTAGAGTCCGCACATTCATTTGCTATCAAAACCACATCTAAAATTTGACACCCTTTAATAAAGCTAGATTGAGTAGGAGAGATTAAAATAGGAAGATATACCTTTAGTCGCACCGCCAAAATTTTGGACATAATTTTGTATATGCTTCCTATGAGGCTAATAGGCCGAAAATCCTTTATCTCCTCGACACCAATCTTCTTAGGAATTAACGCTATAAAGTTGTTCTTTAGAGAAGTATCCGGAATGTTGTTATCATGGAAATCTTGAAACACCTTCATCAAGTCTTCTTTAATGAATTCCCACCCAACAATATAAAATTTCATAGGGAAATCGTCCGGACCCGGAGCTCTATCTACTCCCAAATGATGAATCGCTTTCTTCACCTCTTCTTCACTAAAAGGCCTCTCTAGACAAACTCTAGCATTCTCATCGATATTCTTTAAGTACATATTCTTAATTCTCGGTCTATGAGTTGATTCTTCCTTAAAAGCTACCTTAAAGTGATTTGCAATGCCTTCTTTAATCTCATATTTATTCCCGGTCCATCTACAATTGATGCGAAGATTATTGATGGTGTTTCTTGCTCTATTTTTTCTTAGCATACGATGAAAATGCTTGGTATTTCTATCACCATCACGAATCGCATTGACTCTAGATTTTTGACGAATGAAAATGTCCATTGTTTCTCAAATTATTTGGATATAGTGAAGATTTTTGGATCAAGAAATCCCACCTAGAAACACATTTACTTGAAATTTAATAGTCATTTTTCCACGAACCATCCATTTGGGTTGCACATGTCATTTTAGTTCAACATTTGATTCTTTTTAATGTCCGAGAATTTCCAGACAACGACTTCTATTGGTTTCTCTTTTCACTAGTACTACCATAACATCAGTACAACCATAAACTTCCAGAGATACGAGTGAAGTGTAGAGAAGAGTTGTTTCAAAATTTGAACCATAAAAGTAGTAGAATGTGGTTTAATCCAAGTTTCGCATAGTGTGGTAAAAGCAGTCGCGTAATTGATCCCAGTGCCTATTTCACACCCTTGTTTAGTTGTTTTGAACATACGAAAGAAAATACACGTGAATTTTTTTGAAAACATGGGCCTGGCGGTAGTTCCCACCTTGATCGGTCACAAGGGCTTGGATGTCTCTATTTTTCTAATTCCAAGCACCATCTTAAGAAAATATTAATAAGTCTCAAACCAATTTCTATCCATTGTGTGTGCCTATTAAAGTGTACAGATCTTAATACCATTCTTATCAAGAGCTTGAAATTTAAATGTATTTGATTCTTTTATCCATTAGAAGTAAATAGAAAAAATAGTTTTTTTTTTCTCTCTTTTGGTCGTGAAGAAAGATAATGTTGAAGAAAAAATTGATTACAACTAGAACCGAAAAAAGTAAAAAGTACATTAGGGACTGGTAGAATTTTTAATTGAAAGAGAAATGAAATTATAACTCTAAGAGCAACTATAGCCGAAGACCAAAACTAAAACCAAAGACCAAAACCTAGACGTAGTGGAGAAGAAGTAAAGATCAAAGACCAGAGTAAAACCAAATACTAGAGTACATTTGGTCTTTGGTTTGGTTTAAATCGGGCGTAGATTAAAGTTGCGTCTGATGGGGCGAAGATTGGAGTTACGCCCGAATTAAAAAAATAAATAAAATTGGGGCACAATTAACAATTACGCCTGATTGGGGAGTAACTCAAAGTTACGCCCGAAAAAAAAAAAAGGGGCGGAACCTTGGAGTTACGCCTGACCAAATTTTAGTCTCCCTCCACTGCGTTGCCACACAGACTAAACCCAAATTTTGGTCTTTTTTTTTCTCTTTTCTCTTTGGTTATGATCGCACCACTGCAGTTGATCTAAGCATGTAATTTAGCTAAAATATTTGAATGAATAACAATTTACTCCAAAATCTCACCTCATTTGATCTTTTGCATTTGAGGTCCATATTGATGGAAGTTTATAACCAGGTTGGTCTATTGAAGGAGAAACTTAACTAACAGTTTTTGCCAAAATCTAATTCCAGAAAAGGCTCTAAATCACGCTTTTAAATGACACATTAATTATGTGATTAGGATTTCACAAATAAATTCCGTCATATTAAATGAAAATAATGGGGTCTACCATTTAACATAAAAAAACTGTTATTTTAGAGCGTGATATTTTTCTAGGCGTGTGATTTAACGATGAACCATAAGTCATATATTTTGGTCTTTATACGCCCACCATTATTCTTTTATTATGTGCCCAAAAACGATCAGCCAGCGGCTTAGCAAAATGCATCTGAAATGGTTAGCCACCAGCATACTTTCCATCCTCACATAACGGTTAGCCAGCGGCTTAGCAAAATGCATCTGAATGGTTAGCCACCAGCATATATACTTTCCATCCTTCTTTCAGATAGAGCCATATTAGTCCACATCCAGCAAACCTCAAAATCAAAAGAAAACCCCAAAACCAGTTCCCTAACCTAACTATCCAAGAGGAGAAATATCAGATTCATCTCTAATACTGTAACTGATCAGAAGAAGAAGAAGAAGACGATATTGAGTAAGTAAACCCTTTCATCTTTGAACTGGTTTTTGCTTAAGTTGCTTTTTCGTTTTCAAATCTAGAATCCATAATTGCAAAGATTTTGATCATTATACTTATAATCGGAAAGGAATGAATTGGTTTGATCATTAAGTGTATACTTTCATGTGTTTCTGAATTACCCCTTTTAATGATTACTTGATTAATGTCTAGTTGTTGATTAGGTATTCCATATTAGGTATGATGTTCTGTAAATACGAGTTTTACTAGTGAAAAATTGAAACAAAGCATTACCCATTATATAGGTTAAGGATTACAGTGTTATGGCTATCTGTTAAGCCTGAGAAAATCTGTATCTATTTTCTAGGGTTTTAGGAATAAATTAGATTATGAGGAGAAATTGGAGAGGGATTTGAGGGGGATTTTTTTTTTTTTTTGATTTAGAGGTGAAAGGAGATGGAAAGATGATAGCATCAGGGGTAAATTTGGTGATGACAGTAATTAGGTTTGCAGTAAGTATGATATTTATTGTATTTGTATGTACAAGACTCATTTGTGTAAGAATTCAGTTGAATGCTGCTAGGCGTTCATTTCCAGTAGCTACAAGATCTGATATCGGAATGGTAATTTGCACCTTCTTTCTCGGAATTCAGTTGAATGCTGCTAGGCATTCATTTAAACTCCGACTTCTGTCAGCACACCACTACTGTCTCAATCCATCTCAACTGCAACTGCAGTATCATTCAACAACTTCAGTCTTTTGTTATTCCCTGTGGCTGTAACACAACAACATCCATTCCAGTCCTGCCATTCTACAAATATCACTTCCTCCAACTGATAACAACTATAGGCACCAGAACATCAACTGCACCATCAAGTTTCAGTCACTGCACATTGTAGCTCAGCTCACACACATTCTCTCCCCTGCTCCATCCTATGCAATATTAACAACTAAGAAAATATTCTTGTTCACCACCACTGCCTTCAGTTCCTCATCACCTGGAATATCTATCTTCTCAGGCCATAGATATAACTGCAGTCCCAAGATTGATTTCAGTCTGCATCAGCTCTTGTCCTGTATCACCACCACTGCAGTTTCTTCTGTAACACCTCAGTTCATTCCTAACTGCAGCTGTAATACCACACACAAATTATACTTTCTTGATCTCATGTTTTATACAAGCTAAATGTAGTATCTAAACGTTCCTAATCGCATATGTTAATTTGATAAACGTTGCTAAACAAAGGGGAGTCTTTTTAGACTCCCGGCGGCCTATGGTGCAATCTGTTATTTACGAAGTACAAATGCAGGAAATAGACTATAGTGTTATACCATTATCTTTTACTGGGTCAACTTTGCAACATGTGCCTGATTTAGAGTGTTTTTTTGGTCCCTGGTGCTACAAGTGTTCTAGTAATTTGAGCAGTAGTTAATAGGAAACTGTGTCTTGTTAGTTCGTCTCATGTATATGAAATTAGTAACTGCATTCGAAAGCCATGGTGTTTTTAATGAGGAATTTATAACCAAATTTTTATTTGATCTTGTATTACAGAATATTGACTAGCATCATATTGATTTTGCAACTTGGATTGGAGAGATCACAAGATCAAAAATACAATTGGGGTATAAGAATTGGAAATAGGTTCCTCAAGAGTACAAAGAAGACATTTGGGACAATGTTCAAGTGAGTCCAGTTGGCTTTATTATCCCTAAGCTTATGTTCATATGTCATTCTCTATTTTCTTGGCTTTCTATAACCTTACCAAGTGCTGAAGAACGCTTACACTTTATTATATCGATATCATAGTTCCGACTGAGTATATCCTTTTTTTATCACAGAGTACGTACCAGGTAAACCAGATCCATAAAAAGTACATTTTAACAAAAGCAAACAATGCTTGGAGAACAGAAAAATCCAAACAATGGCGATTGGTCAATGGTGCTACAACTATAGAAGAAAAGAAAAGGAAGGTGTCAAAATTCTAGACAAAAGATGATTGGGAGAAGTTCATTACTAACAACACTTCTGAAGATTTTCAGAAAAAATCTGAACAGGGAGCTCAAGCACGATCACAAGTGAATGCTCAATATATAGGTGGTAGGAAAGGTGTACCTAGAAGGTGGCTTGAAATGGTAAATTATTAACACTATATATCATTTTTGAGCTATTATTCATATGTTGTACAATTTGTTTCATTAACTGGATACCATAAGAAGTTTTTATGCAGTTTTTCATTCCGCTTATTATTGCTTCCTGCTGAAAGGGTCACTTATTAGTTTCAATCCAATTGGTTTTTAAATTGCAATATTAACTGAAGAAACTAAGTTGGTTAGATTATATAAGAAGTGATGTTATAGAATGATTACTTATCTAAGCATCTAATGGAATTTTGATGCACTTATCTTGTCAGTAGAAATCTCTTCTTTATTGTCTCAAAGATGTCGTCTTTTGATGCAAAATTATGCAAGTATTTGATGCATTTTGTTTCCACGGGAAAAAGAAAGTCCCACTAGTGAGATATATAGGCTAGATGTGTTTCTGAAGACGCATAAAGTCACCCCAGATGATAATCCCTCATCTACTAAATCACTGGTAGCTGCAAAATTAGTAAGTTCTCCTGTTTTGTCTAATATTATTTATTGATATTTATGATATTAATTGACTTTAGCTGGCTTCTGTTGATGTGTAGGCATTGGTGCAGGAGGAATATGATAAAAATCCTTCAGCACAAAAGTGTTTGGGAACCGACGCTGTTACTAAGGTTAGTGGTGTATTTGTTGTTACATGAATCTTTTTGCTTCTTGAATTTTTATATTGGATGGTGATAGTGGTTACGTTGCTCTCTTACAGTAATGCTTACTGATTTGGTTTGCAATTGTTTTCAGTCTCTTACAATCACATTGCCATATTGTAGTACTGTTGCATATGTAGAACTATCTTATTTTATGTTTTAGTAGTAATCGTTGCTTCAAGTATCCCGCACCAGCACCACTATGTACATTTCATTAGTTTTTATATGTTTGAAGACATAAGTGCTAGACTGTATAGGAAAAATATGTTAATAACTGAAGTTTACCTCTACGCGTATATTGTTATTGGCACCTTGTGAATTGCCGGTGACTTTCCATCTATACAGTAGTCTAAAAAATTTCCTTGTTTTACATTAATTGTTTAACTGAATTTCATGGAATTTGAATTTGCTTCTTAAATATGGTTAGATATTTGGCGATGATCGAAAGGGATACATATGCGGGATGGGTGGTGGTGTTTCTAAATCTCAGTTTCTTTCTTCTGAGTTTATGAACTCTAGGTTGCAGGAAGAAAAGCACAATGTGCTGAAAGAGAAGCAGAAAAACGAAACTTTGAAAGCACAGTTGGATGCTGAAAGACAGAAAAACAGCACAGGAGTACATGATCAGATCTCTGATATCTCTTACCAGCAGGTGATTTCTAATAGCTCTTAGTAATGTGTAGTCAGATGCATACAATGTTTCCATCATGATTTCTTAAACTAACTTGGTCTTGTTTGTTAAATATACATGATATTGGGATGCCAGTAATACCCTCGTCGTTTGTTTTTTTTTCTTTTTGAGGAAGTTAAGGAAAAAGCCAGTTGCATATGTTGATACTACGGTGTTGTTTGATGACGACTACGACTGCATGCTTCACGAAATCATTAAGCCAAATGCAATGTTGTGCGACACAGATGATGATGTACTTCAGGATGTTCCTATTGGTAATTTTATTAGGTGGCCAAAGGCCTATGTAACTCCCGTAGCAGAGCATTCAAGTTAGGTGGCAGTGACAGTAGATTATGTAACTTGGAATATTCTATTTTTTTTTTAAATTAATAAAGTCAATTTGTTTAAATGTCTATTTTGTTTTTTAATCTTGATGAATTTCTTATTCACTAGATATCATTATGAACAGATTTCAGATTCCAAAAATCTGAAAATCTGAATGCTAATATTTGAATTGATAGCCAGAAAAATGACGAAAGTTTCTCGCTATGGAATTAATATTTTTATTTAATAAAAATACCTCGAATTATAACAGGTGCGAACCATTATTTTGTTTAACATACATCATTCGTGGTTTGTAAATGACATACTTCAACAATTATTAAGTATCACACATAGTAACCGTGATACTTAATAACAGATTCTATACGTGATTTTACATCACAAATTTTAGTCGTCGTACTTAATGACGTTATCTATTCGTCATTTATAAAGAGTCACACCAAATAAATAACGGTTCGATTGACAGATGAAAACCGTGATAAATCATGTTTTATAACAGACTTCGATCGTCATTTAGAGCCCTTTCTGGTTATGATCGCACCACTACAGTTGCTCTAAGCATGTAATTTAGCTAAAATATTTGAATAAATGGTTATGATCGCACCACTGCAGTTGCTCTAAGCATGTAATTTAGCTAAAATATTTGAATGAATAGTAACAGTTTACTCCAAAATCTCACCTCATTTGATCTTTTGCATTTGAGGTCCATATTGATGGAAGCTTATAACTAGGTTAGTCTATTGAAGGAGAAACTTAAAAGCTAAACTACATGGATTTTGGGAGCTCAGAATCCACGTAAATTAATAGCCAAGAATGAACGAGCATGATATATGCGAAATGATTTCATGGAAATGTGATGTTGAATGAGAAACAAATGAACTACTCCCCGTCATGAGTGAAGATTTAGGATTTGTAGTCCCCTCATGAATTTGGGTTCTCCTAGAATCAGCCGTCATTATATCCATGAGTCCATGACCATTCAGAGTAGGAACTAGGAACGATCTAAGTTCGGCTCATGTCCGTTAATTAAGCCCACTAATGTTCCCTACCCATTGATAATCCAAAATCAAGTCTTATCGGATTAAATTCAGATTTCAGTGTTGACACGAGTTTCCAATTGCTCAAACATATTTCATGCAACAAACATCATATAATAACTTATCAGTAGCATGTAATGCTCTACCATTACAAATTTTAAGTTCGGAGAATTATGAGGTGTGTGGTGTACTATTTTTCTTTCTCTTAATGGTGTTGCTTAGAAGAATCCCAATATGGCTTTGTAGCATTTTTGGTTTACTAATCTATAAAAATAAGGAATGTGGAAATTGGAAGAAACCAAGAAGGATTTTCAGAAATCATCTAAAACCATCATGCAATTATTATAGTTCTAATATTGGCTAAGGATTTATCCTTTAATTTGAATCCCCTGCTCAATCCAACTGCTGGAAGAATAAAAGCACCATTGAATCTTAAATGAGCAGCGTTTGGCACCACTTGAATAAACTATGTGGGTTTTCCATTTTGGGCTCTTTTATGAGTATTTCTATTTAGGTTATATCTATGTGGGTTATCTAAAATTTGTACGTGGGTTTCGTACATCAAAATTATGTACGCAACGATTCTATATATAAATTTATTTACCGAGCAAAAAAAAAATAAAAAAATAAAAACTTAATTAGGGTAGTCTTAACACATTTTGCCAAAAAGATAAACTACGTAGATTTGGGAGCTCCAATCCATATAATAATTAATAGCTAAGAATTTTTTTATTTTTTTTTTTGATCAGAAAGATTAATAATTAATAGCTAAGAATCAACAAGCATGATATATGCAAAATGATTTCATGGGAAATGTGATGTTGAATGAGAAACAAATGAACTACTTGCTGTTAAATTCTTTGTATTGCATGAACTATGCACGAGAAAGCATTTATGAGGTTTGCTTATATGCAACTGGGACCTAACTAGTGACTCCAAAACTTGCAAATGTTATATCAGATCAATGCCATTTTATGGCTAAGATGGCCCTTGTAATAAATCTTTGGCTTGAGTTAAGATGGATAAGTTGCAAATTGTTATTCTTTATTTTTGACGGTAAAATTTACATATATTTTTCAATTTTGCTTTGAACGAATTTTGGGCCAATGAGAACAAAACAAAACAAAAATAGGAACACGTTGTTTCTATTGTTATTCAAAACAATCAAGCTACATAACCTGTACAAATGAGGGACTATTTGACAAAATATGTTCCACATCTAAATCTAAATCTAAATCTAATATAAAGAGAAGGCATAAAAACAGATAATTATTCATCCGCTTCTCATATTCTGTGAATAGCCGGGAAATACTCATAAAGGCATTTCTTGGTAGAATTATAATTCTGAGTTTAAATAATCAAAAGGCCTATTTGAACCCCCAAAAAAAAAAAAAACTATGGCAAAACCGCTCCTCACAAAACTTTCAGTGGGCCCCACCATAAGTGGCTCCCTGCCAATTCCAGGTGGACGGACCCCACTCCCCATGTAAGGGGGCGGTTTTTACCTGGTTTAATATCTGGATTCATACAGAACCACTATTAAATAATTCATGATATATTCTTGATCGATCTTTATCACTAAATGACATTAAATTTTTTTTCTTCTAACATCTCACTTGATATTTTTGTGTTCCGGTCCTATATTGGATGCTAATTTTTAACTAGCTACATTAGTGTTCTAAGGATAAATTTCATACCTTAAAATTCTTTGAGGCTACTCCATGATAAAAATGTGATGCTAAGTGAAAAAGAGATGAACCATTTGACTTTAGGTTCTTACATGAACTATGTACGAGCATGAGAAAATACGATTCCATCCACACTTACACTTTCATTTCTTTTGCAATTCCACGATCATTTCTTTGTTGGGATTGTAGGATCAGAATATCGCAAGAAAGACACATCTGCGAAGTTTTATCAACAACACATTGCGAGTGTCGCAGGATGATTTGAAGAATGACGTAACAAATGACGATGACAGAAAAATGAGAAAAGTGTGATGATCCTGCGATGATTAGAGTATTTGTGAAGATTAACAATAGAACTCTTAAGAGAATATCGCAAGTCAGATCCTAAAATAAAGGACAGATTAGCTGTCATCCACTATGTAATTCCATATATAAAGAGTTGAACAGGCGCAAGGAGGAGAGAGATCTTTTCCGAGTGTTGAACAAGTCATTGGAGAAAGAAAGTCCAGAGCGGTTGTTAATCCTTTAGCTTCATTTACTTTCTTTCTTGTAAAATTTGTGAGATTAATCAATAAAAATTATGATTGTTGATCTAAAAATGATTTGATTGTGTGAATTCTTGTGAGGGGTGTAGTGTGGAATTTCCTGCTACTACATATTAGCGCTAGAAACATGGATTTTCCTTGTTTTGTGAAGATTAGTATTGTGATTTGAAACAATTTGGAGAAATTGGTGAAAAGTTTCATATAATTCATTAAGATTAAAGAGATGGCTAGAAGAAGAAATGCTTCAAGACAACCAACAACTGTGAGAAGGAGTAAGAGACTTGCTGGAGAAAGAAGAAACGAAACTGGAGAACCATCAAGAATGAATACAAGAAATGATGGAGAAAATAAAATTCAACAACCAATTCAGCATACGCCAGCGCAAAATAGAACTATGGATTATGATAGAGTGAGTGTACACACATGGCAGTCGTATTCAGCAGGTGAAGCGAAAGAGGAGCAACAATTAAGAAACGATAAGCGAATAAAGGAAGATCATGAAGCAGTTGGAGGAATAATTCATGGAAATGGAGAAGGTGAAGCATTAGAGGAATTGAGACAAAGAATACACGAAGAAAGGAAAGTAGAAGCAGAAGAACGGGCTAATTTGACAAGACAGAATCATGAGTTGAGAATGGAGAATATGAGACTACAAAATAGAAGGTCCAAGAATCACTACAAGATCAAGTTCAAGATCAATCAGAAGGGAAGAAAGACGAAACTCACTTGTAAAAAATATTGATGGAAATATTCGGCAGGAGGTGCAAAATCCAGATGAAGAACGTCGCTAAAATCGAGAAATGATTGAAGATCGATACATTCCACATGGCGAAATTCCTCAAAACAGGCAGCGCCAAGAAAGAAACAACCAAGGTGATGAAGGAAATCAAGAAGAAGGAAGAAGAATATTACATGAGAGAGAAAATCGCAGAAATGAGCAAGTAATTGAAGAAGAAATCGAGAGACATTATGCTGAACACGCACGTTTAGCTTGCGAGAGAGAAAGATTGAGAGAAGAAATGGAGGAAAGAGAGCTCCAAGAAGCAATACGTCAGAACAATCATGACAATCGAGAAAGAAGACGCGAACAAAACCGCAACAGTGGTAATATCAATGAAGAATATGATAGAATACAAAGGAGAATCGAAAGACAACAAAAAGAGTTGATAAGGAGTGAACAAAATCGCAGAAGAGAAAGTGAGAGATATAATGGTGTGATAATTCATGAAGGAAATAAAAGAGAAGACCGCAGAGAGAGACAAGAAGAAAATGGTGGTGAAGAAAATAAAAATCTCGCAACACAAAACAGGCAAGAACGCAGGAGAAGGGAAGCATAATTAAAGAGACCAATGGGATCAACGTCTGGGGTAAATGAACAAATCTTAAGAGAACTGGCAGAAATGAGAGGAATTCTGAATAACAGGAGAGAAGGAGGAAGAAGGCAATTAGATAAGGCCATTTAAGAAGCTGCGAAAACTCCATTCACACAAGAAGTACAATTAGGAGGAATACCCCCAAAATGAAATATGCCTGTGTTAACTAGCATTTTTGACGGAACGACATGTGCAATTCAACACATCAAGGCGTATGTAAGGTGTATGCTGCAATGGGAAAATCATGATGTTGTGATGTGCAAGTATTTCGATCTAGCTTCTCTTTTGTTCGATTAGTCATTAAGTTTCATTTTGGTTCCTAGAATCCAAAGACCATCTCCCGGACTCTACTACCAAATTTTGGTTCCTCGAATCCAGTTAATTTTGCAACTCGATACTACAATATCCAGAGCTACCGTGCTAGGGCTACCAACCAGACAGTACATGTTCCAATTATCACAACAAGGTAAAATGATTAGATTATACAATAGATAAGTTTGGTGGAAGTATTTGTGTATTCACACGGCAATTGAGTTTTTTCAAATACTATCATCTTTATACTCACATAAATGTTATTTACTTGCCCACTGAAGACACGGCATGTGAATGAACTTAAAGTGAGACATAGTTGGCATTATCTCAGAATGTTAGTTAAACTGTTAAAGTGGTACTTTACTTAGAAGTATCTTCGTTGTTAGTTATTACTATAACATGTACATATGTTGTTCAGTTAGATTGGAAGTGAAATGGAGATTATACACAGTTGCTCATTGGTATTTTTGTAGCCAAAAGGAACAAAAAATGGCCCATATGGATTAACCAGAAATGTCTTAGAGATGACGAGTTATTTATCCTACGGGAATTTTGACAATTAACATGCATCATAGTTTTCGAAACATCCAGATATCAGTTACAAGTACTTGGAAGCTCCCGTAAAGTGGGTGGATAATCATGGCGGTTTTAGATTAATGGATGTTGCAAGAAGCTTTATTGGTGGTGGAGGAGGCCGTGGAGGAAACCCTCCTCCAAGTAAACTATTTTATTTTTATTTTAATAATCTCGGTATTTTACTGGAATCATCACACCAAACCATTTTCAATCTTTTTTATCCTTTCACATTTCTGAAGGGTTTTGATGAATTTTTTTAAAAAGCTATTTTAGAGTTCGGATTTTTATGCTAATACATCAATGATAAATCTAAACAAAATGATATGTAGGGCCACTACAATCCAGTATCTATGTGAACCACAAAACAAAACTTTAAGACGGTGGACTACTTCCAAGATGGTATGCATTATACAAGGCGCGGATCAAATTCCATGATTGTGGTTTGTATACATGCACCACACTAGGGGATGGCACTATATGTGTGCTGGGAGGAATTGGGAATTTGATCCTTTTTTTTTTTTGTATTTTTTTTTTTTGAGAATTTAGGAAATTGAATTATAGAACCAAAAACAAAGAAAACAAACAGACAGATTGTTAAAACATACTCAAAGATTCATATATTTTCTTAGGTTGTGTCTTACATGAGTTGTCACGTACCATGTAGTTTAAATTTTTATCTATGTAGGCTTTTACAACAAGAGTAATATTGTAAAATAATGGGTGTAGTAACAATATAATGTTATAAAAAAATCTTGAGCGGGTCTATACCTATCGGGGTTAATCACGACAATTCCCCCGTGAGAGAATCCGATGGATGATGAAAAAACTCTCTCATCATTGGGATTATAAAAGGGCATGAGTGGGTCCATGGATGTGAGAGACGATGTTAATCCCGGGATATTCTCCTGGGATATATAGCATTTTCGTAAAAAAAAAAGGTACGAGTAAGAGAAAGTGCGTACAATAGAATACGGTATATAGCATTTTCGTAAAAAAAAATGGGTACAAGTAAGAGAAAGTGCGTACAATACAATACGGTTACTCTTGCACATTAAATGTATCGGTCTATGTCCCATCTCTATTAGTGGTACGAAATTCAGGCAAAACAACGATCACATATTGATTGATGAGTACTTCTGGGCAGACCGTCCCAAAAACAACTCCAAAACCGTTATGTGAGTGGGGAGGGTGGGAACCGTCCTGGGGGAGTTAGCAGGGGGGAATTAAAGGGTAAGATGGGACCACCATCTGAGTCTAAGTGGTTTTTGGGGAGTTTATAGGGGCGATTGGTTTAGAATTTTTGTTGATTGATATATGAAGACATCTGGAGGTAATTATGCAGGGCCTGCACTGTTTATGGCATAACACGCTAAAATTCGAGCACGACACGTCACATGGAACAACACATTAGCTTAGTGTGTTGTCATGTGCCAGACAAATAGGCAGATCAGCCCGGCACAACACATGTGCGTGTATACGCGGCACGCGAAGAAAGCACGCTATATCATGCATAAAATACTACAAAATACATTACATTTCATGCATACTTCACAAAAAATCATTATTTTTGGCATTTTATTTTCGTGATGCTGATTTATTTCTAGAAGTAATACATATACTATCTAAAATATATGTAAAATATTTATTTTGAATTGATTATCATGCTTATCGATTTAAAAAAACAAATAACACCGATAATAATTTTATAATGACGAGTTTCAGGTCATTGGTATTATCACCCCTAATATTTTGCCGTTGTAATACGATGACATAGAATTATTAACTTTAATATTCTTTCAAGGGTTTGTTACCTTTTTTTTCTAATTCATTAGGAAATAATCTTTTATGATTTGTAGTGTAGGATGATTTCAGACTACAAGTCCATGGCACTTTATTTTATTTATTTTATTTTTGGGAAACTTGGGGATATGCCCCAAAATCGACTGTCATCTTAGGGATATACCCCTGGATTCCAGTTTTCGGGAATATGCCCCAGCCGTCCAAACTTCCATCCAAAACCGTTAATAAGTCAATATTCGCACACACGTAGGATTAGATATGCGAATTAAAAAACAAATATACTATATGGTAACTCCTTTTCATGGTTCAGGAACATATTCAGATAGAAAAAACCTTGAAGAAATTAGAGAGAAAGTTCTGATACATTTACGATAAATTGACTATTTAACGGTTCCTTGACAGACACCGTTACTTCAGGACATATTTCCAGAAACTGGAATCCTGGGGCATATCCCCAAGATGACAGTCGATTTTGGGGCATATCCACAATTTTCCCTTTATTTTTCCCATTTGTCAAATTTAAACGTCGTGATCTTATTGAATATTTTATTAGCAATTAGTTTTAAAATATGCTCCAATATTTCATAAGTGAAAAACTACGCACTGGTGAAAAACTAGTTAACCTAATAATGACAATTCACGGGTGAAAAAGGCATGTAAAATTTGGTACTATTTAAATGGACAAGAATGAAAAAAAAGTCAGGACGTAAACAGTTTCATCCTATCCATTTTCAAATACTTTTTCTAATTTTTAATTTATATCAGAATGCAACCAGTTTCACCATCCCTATTTTTAAGTCTAAGCCAGGATAAATCAAGATTCATTTTTGCTATTTTTTTTATATCCATTTCACCTATAATAATTTTTACTAGTCCATTAAAACTATGTTTTGAAAATATTTGGGCAATTGACCCAATTTCTCCTAAAATTACCTAGTGGAGATTTTTGGTTCTACGATTCATGTGAATTTAGTGTGGAAGAGTCCCACCGAGCAACATATTCACCTCAATTTTAAAAGTCATTTTTCACATGCCATTTGAGTTCAACATTTTAATTATTTTAGTGTCCGAAAATCTTAGGCAAACAACGTATATTGGTTTTATTTTATTCCCCTACTTCCAAGCAGCACTTGGAGGTCCGGAGGAAAACTACTTTTTGTTTATTTTTCTCTTTTTAATGCAAAAGATGGGAATTTTATTGACATGAAATACCACCAATATCCTCTAAAATACTAGGAGGCCTATCATGCAAAAGCAGCGCTGAGTTAACTCATCTTCCCACTTAAAGGCCTTGACAAAATATGATCTCACGTTAAACGGTGATGAAACCCTCGCTTCCTATTGGTCTAGAAAGCCTTTTCTAATGTAGAAGCTACGGTGATGACACTTGCCATAACTCTATTGGTTGTAATAATTAAAATTTGGTTACAATTTGGATATATCAAATACTTAACTGTCCGTTAGTAACGGTGTTGAAAAAAAAAGTAGGTGGGCAATACTTATGTTAGAATTTAATCTTGAATTATTTAGTTACACCGTGTTTACACCTATACTTAACTGTACTTTAGTTAGGGTGGACAAAACTCACGTCCACACTATTAAATTAAAAAAAAAAAGGTCAAATTCCTTAAAAATAATTCCTATAAAAAAAAAGAAATCCTTAACACACAAAAAAAAAAAAAAGTGAAACTTAAATTCCTGTAAAAAAAAAAATTCGTTCACAAAAAAAAGAGGAAATTGAACGAAATCAGGAGTTGGTTCCCAAAAAAGAATTGGCCTTTCTATATAGGGTCAGGATCCTTTAACAAAAGGTTTTTAAAAAACCCTTTTGACAAAACACCGTATCCATCATATTCTATATATTTAACGGTTCAAATAGTCTATGATGTGGCAATACAACCAACTTCGTTACGTATAAATCAAAATTCGTATTTTACTAGAAATAAAAAATCCTACTTGATCAAAATTGATTGGAAATCAAAATTATACTCTCTCCATTAATCATAATGTTTGATTATTAATTAAATCCTAATTATAAAGATGTATGTTCTTTGTCTTTTTTTTTGTTTTGCCATGCAAGAATCAAAATCATGTATAGGTTAGAGAATCACTGAATCCCGTTTGAGACCATCAAAACAATCTTTGATTATCTCCCTATCATTATGTATCTTTTCCATGAGAACATCTTCGACTTGATTTGAAAAGACCATATTCTTTTAGAACCAACAATGGATGGTGGATCAGTGCATCGCTGTGTAATTTAAACATGGATGAAGAGAAAATCTCCCGTACTTGATATTGGTTTCTTACAATTTTTCTATGCAACCAAACAAGTCATAGGGTTAGTTCCACAGCCACGTCATGGATTATTTGGACCGTTAGATGTATAAATCCGACGGATACGGTGTTTTGTCAAAAGGATTTGTTAAAACCTTTTGTTACAGGATCCCGACCCTTATATATATATATATATATATATATATGCAAGTCGGAAGCCTTTCTATGTATTAAATCCATATCAAATCCGATTTTTTTTCTTTTTGCATTGCATGATTTTATCCGATAGCTTAGATACCTGTGACTCAAAAAGAAAAGATTTACGCGTTGTTTTGCAGAAAACCATATTTCTTGATTTTGAAGATTTCACGAGTTAGATACCCGTGACTTTATCTGATAGCTTAGATACCTGTGACTTTATCCGATAGCTTAGATACATGTGACTCGACTGAGATGATGTAGATTTCGCGAGTTAAAATTCTGGAACATCAATACATACCATTGTCTGAGTATCTAAGCTTGAATTTGGAACTAGAAGATAAATCGACAAAGATTTGTTTCTTAACCGTGGTCCTACTCAATATTCTTTTAGTTTAATTAGGTAAACATCAATCTGCAATCAGTTTTGTATTCCTCTAACGTGCACATTTGATTAATGGATTCAATAACCTTTTTTTTTCTGCTAGAGATATAGATTCGAGCCTCCCGTAACGCGCTTTCAATTAAAGAACTTTTAGACTTAGAGCTGGGATTTGTTGGATAAGTGAGAGTTCGGGAGAGGCCTATTATTTATAAACGAGTAGGGTTTAGGCGGGTGATTCAGATGCTCAAAAGTATATATATATAAGCTAAGAAATATCTTGCAGCGTGCTCAAAATCATGTACAACCTACGGAAGTGCTTGCAGCTTCCAATGAGATGGTAAAACTTATCCCGAAGTAGATAACACTTATGCTTCTATTAACTTTTCACCAATTATAGTGTTAAGTGTGATTGGTGAATATCTTGCAGTGTGCTCAAAATCATGTACAACCTATCACTTTTCACCAATTATAGTGTTAAGTGTGATTGGTGAGCATCGTCACGGGGCGGGGCGAAGCCCCGCGCAAACCAAATCAAAAATGCATCTCCACGAAACGGGGCGAAGTCCCGCACACGCTGAAGGAAAAAAGAAAATAAAATGCCCGGTGCATAGCACAGGCACAAATCTAGTGATCAGTAACAAACCATTCAAAAATAAATAAATTGCGTCTCTAGTCAGCCGTCTGCCGTCCGGATTGGGTTACACTTGTTATTCTCTCTCTTTTTTTTCGAACATTTGCTATTGAAAATGTAAAAACTAGATTTCCAAAAAGCAATCGAAAACTAAACCCGAACATATTGTCCAATGTTTGTTAGATTATATGACCAGTATATGCACCATCCTTTTCTGCTAATTTATAGTAATTTTTCTTTCTTCTTGTGCGACAAATTCGTTACTTAATAGTTTACCCGATTATTGAACGCTAAAAGATACGAAACACGAGCTACTTTTACATACGAGGCAAGAGAAAACTAGTGCCAAGAAGTGGCGTAATCGGCACGTTTATCACCATGAAAGTTATAGTTGAATGATGATATTAAAAAGATCTTTAGATTACACTTTAGACTTTACTCTCTATATGTTTAACATCACTGGTTACAAATAGTCACAGGTCAGTCTCAATCATACAATTCAGCAGTAAAAATAAGAAATTTTCAATAGTGCAGTTTACGCCAATATCTCACTTAATTGGATATTTTGGATTTGAGGTCTATATAGACGCAAGTGTTTAACTAGGTTCGCTGATTGGAAGTACTTAATTTGGTCTTAGTTAACATTTTTCTGTCAAAAAAGATAAACTACAAGGACCATTCAATTAATAACTAGAATCGACAAGCATTATATATGCACCCACAAAAACCATGGATGTTAATTGTTGAATGGAAAATAAACGAACTACTTGCCGTCGGTATTGCATGAACAGGGCCGTCGCTGGCTATAGGCCAGCTAGGCAACAGCCTAGGGCCCCCAAATTGTGTATCTGTTGCTATAAGTTATATTCGAGATGTTAGAAAAATTTAAGGATTTCATTTTCTGTTTTGTGTATTGTGAAATACCGATCCAGTTCAAATTGCTGCTTCTTTTTTTCCTAAGTACAACAATTTATTTAGGGTTTATTTAACGTTTGGTACCTAGTAAATGTCCAACACCTAGCTTTGGTACCTAACATTCAAAATATTAAGAATTGATACCTTGACTCAGCGTTGACCGTTAACGACCAAGTTTGACATAGCAGTTTTTAAAATTTTAATATTTTTACTTTATTTTTAATAAAAGGGAGCCGCAGGGGCTTTTATTAAATAAGCAAAAGTGGTATTACATAGAGTCATATTGAGGAGTTGGAAGGTGAGGAACAAGTTGCGCCCCAACACCTTTCTGAATAATAATTCCTAAACTATAAAAAAGAGAACTGCCTAAGTTGTTATTTGCATCGTGTGAAGCCATACAGTTCTTGAGTCTTTTCAAAAGAACGGTAATATCATCTCCCAGTTCCCCTAGTGTTGAAAAAGCTAAGACACTGAATCCATACTCGTGAGTCAAGCAATTGGCAGCATATTTATTTCATTTGCGAGTAATAGCAAGCCGATGGCATGACCAGCGTAAAGTTGCGATACACATTCCCGAAGCAAAGGAGACACGCCAGTGACATCAAAACAAACATCACGTCCGTTTTCCCAGTTGTAAATTAAAATGTCAGCAAGTCGTTGGGCATTAGCCTTGCTTGATAGACAACCAACAGTAGCTTCTTTTCTTGCTGCTATACTTGCTTTGTAATACAGGTCGGCAAAAAGATCTCGTACTATGTCATGCCTGAATTTAAGACCAATATCACTGGCACATTGTAGTGCATGGTCTCCGAAGCGATCCATAGGTCTGCTGCATGAGGTACATGTACTGTCATCATCAAATAAGGGTATGCCGAGACGATATTGAAGTACAGATCGGAACTGACGAGGTCCTATTGCTTGATTGAGGCATGCGATGGGAATGGCTTTGAGGTAATCTTGGGCATTGGCCATTCTGTTGCATTGCCATAGGATGGAGTCTCGAGCTGACATGGAGAATGTGTTTGGGATCTCACGTTTAACGGCATCAAAGAATAATATTGCCAAAGAATGCATGGGCCGTGGGGCAATTTCTTTGATGTCGAAGGTGGGAGATAGAAAACACACTCGCAAGTAGTTATCGAGTGCAAGCTGGTAATGAGGACTAAGGCCAGAGATTGTAGTGTTACCTAGAATGATACGTTGCAGATGTTGAGTTTGATAGCACGACGCAAGGTAGCAGTATTGGGTGGTGTCTCGCATGGTAAATACTCCAAGTCCTCCGTCTCTGATCGGAAGCGTGGCTATACGGTATTGAAGTGGTCCATATCCTGCACCATCGCCGACAATCAAATACCTCAAGAACAACAGTAAGTATTCGTCGAAACGAGTTGTAGCTGCCTGAAGTGCTTGAGGGTGTGTCGTACGCATTGCGAAGTACAACTTTGATACACCAGCACAGTTGCGAACCAGCAAGAGTTCACTCTGCGGGTCCTTTAGAGTTTTGATACAGTCCATAAGTTGAGTAGTTTTATCGACCCTTGCTAAGACCATATCACTACAGTATTTTGTACTCAGGCTAACAGGGCCTCCAAGCAGTCTGAAACCTTCAGTAGGTCTGCCAATCTCTTTAGGAAAGACATTAGATGTTAGGCTCCGAGGATCTACAATCGGCCAAAATAGTTCTATCTTGTAGATATTCCAACATAAGCCTCGACTTGGA
>JAJJWX010002988.1:0-63146 GCA_023529315.1 Papaver bracteatum | reverse complement strand
ATTATGTAAATCCCTATATAAAGGGCTCGATAGATCTAGAAAAGGATGATGTATTTTTGAGAGTTGAAAGAGTCTTGAGGAAAGAGAAACTTCAAGAGAATATTTGTTATCTTGATTTCTTCCAATTCTGTAAACATTTCTGAAATTAGAATAGTAAAGTGTCGTTTAAATCTTTGAAGTTTAATTGATTTCCAATAGATTTCTATAGAATATTAACAAGGGTGTAGTGTGGGAATTCCTGCAACTACAACTCCCAAGCAAAAGACACAAATATTCGTGGACCAGTTATAGAGGATTAAAAGATCGAAAGGGATCCAATAAGGAAATACGATCTGTTTTCAGATATCTCATATTTTTATAGCTCAATGATAAAAAGGTTTTCCTTAAATCAGAGCATATAAAAAATATACAAAAGTTACTAAGAGTCAAGATATGACTCACATTCACAAAAGAAGAAAACAATTATTTCAAACATAGGACAAATGGTAACCCTACAATAAACGTGAGCATCTCGCAAATATCATCCTTGTAACTCTAAAGTTAGATACAAGGATGAAATTACCTAGAGCTAGGTAGCAAGGTGAGATGTAATCCCACCATGAATGTTGAGAGATGAGTTATAAATTCAATCTGAATGTTTGAGCCTTGTATTCCTTACCTTCCTTCGGTTATTTCTTATTCCATAGAAATAAGACATAAATCT
Source organism: Papaver bracteatum (assembly GCA_023529315.1). Classification (NCBI taxonomy): domain Eukaryota; kingdom Viridiplantae; phylum Streptophyta; class Magnoliopsida; order Ranunculales; family Papaveraceae; genus Papaver; species Papaver bracteatum. The sequence continues at coordinate 62,443 of JAJJWX010002988.1, read as the reverse complement.
TTTTGAGTATCCATTAGAAGGATTTTTCTGAAGACTAAATCTAGGACCTCTAGAGATTGGTTCCAGAGGGTCAGAATATAGAAAATTCCATCTCCTAGACTTAGGTCTACTAGACTTATTCTCATTTGTACTGGGAATTGTACATTTATAGCGCAAATATTAGCACCATTATGAGGGACACGATTCCTGTAGTTATTTCTAGAGGGGTGACTTTGGAAACCTTGTGCATGAGAATTCTGGTTTTCAGCATGAATGATATCTATTCTAGATGTCGTCAGACTATTCACTCTGTCGATGGTAAAAAGAAGTAGATTTTAAAGATCATAAATTTATTTATTTCTAGTAAAACAATGTGAATCATAATGATTTCTATTTCCGCAGAAGGAACAGGTTCGTGGAAGAGAGACATCGGAAGGAACCTGTTTTAGATTCGTAGCCCTATTCGAAGATTGCAAGTTATGTAAACATTTCTTAGTAGACTCTTCCTTTGCAGTAATTTTCTTCACGTTCTGAAATCCCATATGAGAATTAGAGATTGGCACAAAATAAGGTTTACTCATTAAAACAAAGTTTTCCTTTTCCAAGGATTTGCATTGTTCCTAGGCTAGAAGAAGTAATGTAACCAGTTTCTCTTTTTCAACACGAATGATGTTTAGATCTGATGAATGAGTCTCGATCAAACATTTTTCTCTAACTGAATCTTCTTTAACAATATCTTCAAGAACACCAATCTTTTCACGCTCTAGAGTAGTTTCTTGAACAAGGTTTTCGATATTGTTAGAGAAATACTCAACTATAATGTAGAGTTCTCGTTCTCGATCAAGAGACTTCTCAAGTTCATCAATGAGCTGAGCATGTTTTTCTTCAAGAGACTTTATTTTAGAGTTTTGAAATCAATAATCTTAGCAGACTTTTTTAAAGTTCTGGTGAGTTCCATTTCAGCTTCTGACAAAGTGTCAAATGTCACATCAGATGAAATGTTATCAGAATCTGATGGCAAAAAATTTCTACCTCGGAATTCGGAAGAATCATCGAAGGAGTTATCCTTTCAGGTAAGCCCAAAACATTTGGCATAATTATAAACTTTGGAAGACATTTTTGTATGCTTAAGAATGAGACAATCTTCTATCCATAGATTCAGATTACTACAAACACATACTTCTGAGGTCTTAAACATATTTGCGTGCTCTGATACCAATTGAAAAAGTGGGGGACTAACAACCACACCCAATATTTCATTTAGGCAATATGTATGGACTAACTCCAATATATTTCCAAGAGAATTAACTAGACAGTCAGACTCCAACAAATAAAATACATCCAAGAGTTATATCTTTGTTTCTCAATGTAATCAGCAAATCAAACAGATAGAAATCCGTGAGCCTGATTATTATGAGAAACAACTTGAACGGTACCAATGACCAATGTTCAAATGTCATTAATTTATATCAACAACCAAAGGTTAGATTATCTAATTGGTTAAACTACGCACAACTTGTGATATTTCAATTATATAGAAAATAAAATGTGGAAAAGAAATAACATAGACACCAGAAGTTTTGTTAACGAGGAAACCGCAAATGCATAAAAAAAACCTGGACCTAGTCCAGATTTGAACACCACACTGTATTAAGACGCTACATGCTCTAGCGTACTACAAGTTAACTTCGGACTAGAATGTAGTTGAGCCCTAACCGATCTCACACTGATTAAGGTACAGTCGCGTTCCTTACGCCTCTGAATCCTATCAGGACTCTACGCACTTGATTCCCTTAGCTTATCTCACCCACAACTAAGAGTTGTTATGACTCAAAGTCGAAGACTTGATAGACAAATCTGTCTCACACGGAAAAGTATATTGAATAGATAAATCTGTCTCCCTCAGAAAAACCAACAAATTTTTGTTCCGTCTTTTGATAAATCAAGGTGAACAGTAACCAATTGATACACCGGTCTTATATTATTGAATAACAGCCTAGTAATATCAATCACCTCACAATAACTTAATTATATGGTAGTGGAACAAGTTATTACGGAATCACAAAGAATGAGATGAAGACCTTTGTGATTAATTTTTATATCTTACCTATCATAGATAAATCTCGAGAAAATCTTAGAGAAGATAGTACTCAATACGATAGAATAAAGTAAGATCAGAGAAATATATAGTTGGGTCTGCCTTCAAAATCCCAATGAAGTCTATAAGTCGTTAACCTATATAATGGTTTTAGGAAAAACCTAGGTTAAAGGAGAATCGACTCTAATCGCAACTAGTATCACACATGAGGTGTGAGGATTAGGTTTCCCAGTTGCTAGAGTTCTCCCTTATATAGTCTTCAAATCAGGGTTTGATAGCTTTGGAACAAAGCAATCAATATTCACCATTAGATGAAACCTGATTTAAGATTCAAGCTAATATATTTCAACCATTAGATTGATCTTAGCTTGTTACACACAAATGAAATATAATTTCATTTTGATATGGGTAACCGTACCTAAACGTGTATATTGAGTTGGCTCAATAACAGTTAACCGAAGTTAGCCATATAAACACTTTTCTCTTAACCTTGTTCATCTTAACACTTCTAGATCAATAGATAATCAAATGAATCTAATTCCGTTACTCATAGAGTTGTTCAATTGTTTATATTCTCATAAAAGTATACAAGACACAATTGAAGCAAAAATGGTTTGATTCAAAAGAATCATTTCATGAAAATTTTAGCCACGGTTTGCGAAGATTACATTCCTTAATTTATAAATGTATTTGTTCATGAGTATGAAATCATACTTAACCGATTTAAGAACTTGAACCACTGAAGTTTGCGAACGGGTACGCGAACTTAAGTTCTGGACATTGGTCACAATTCGATAATTTGCAAACGGGTACGCAAAATTTAGCTCTGTACCGAACTCAGTTGAAACCGTTTGTGAACGGGTACAAAAACTTGGTTCCTGGACTTTAATAGTTACATCAGTTTGCGAACGAGTATGCAAACTTAAGTGCCCTGTCTTAAACAGTTGAATAAGTTTGCAAACTGGTATGGAAACTTCCAGTCTTGAATTCCATCAAAACAGTTCGTACACAAAGTACACAAACTGTAATGTATCCAGACATGGATTTTAGCTCTTAACTCCCATTTGAATCACTGACACATTCTTACAAGACAGGAATAGCTATCTCACACAAACTATTAGCTTCAAAGAAATTTTCAAGTGATCGAATGATCAATACAAAACATTCCAGCCTACATCAAATGACTATCTCACACAAATCATGTAAGATGTTACCAGGTGATTTTCAAATGATCATCTTTTTACTTTCGTCAAGAATAATGATGTACGTGGTTAAATCAAAAAGCTTTCCAACACATATTTAGAGAAAGATATAAGCGATTTAAACTCAGCTCGAAATATCAAATGTGTATAATGTAAAGTCTATATATCTATACGACTTTTGTCTCAATAGGATATATAATAGAAATAAACTTCTGAGTGATAGATGAGTTCAAGTATCCACATACCTTTTGTTGATGAAGTTCCACAAGATCCCCTTAGTAGTTCTTCATCTTCAATCGATGAATGTCGTGAATTTTAAAGCTCAACTACACATTCTATCCTAATCTGAGACATAGCTATAAGTAGACTAAAAATCAAGATTTATAGTTTTGAAAATTAAACTTGACAAACAAGCTTGAGATAACAACGCTTGCGAGTTCGACCGAGCAGTGCTCTAACAATCTCCCCCTTAGTAAATTTTAGTGAAAAAACTATGAATACATATGGATTACAAAATAAATAAACTTTTTAGATTCTCATGAAAATGCTTGATTTCCTTAGTTCTTCAACATTCCTTGAATTCTTCGTCACTCTAAGTACTCCAGTGATTCTGAACGTGTTCAACTCAGCATCATAGTTGTTGAACATCCATATCCATAAAAATAAGAAAATAGATTTTCTAAATTATTGTTATACAATGCCATAATATTATTACACAACACCAAAGTCCAATTGTATCACAACTTTGATAATAATACTTCGGTGATATGTATCACTCCCCCTTAGTCAATAATTCATCTTACAATGAAAACAAATTCCTCTTACATAATGATCTGTAAACCATATGTATATATAGTGTGAACTACAAACTAATTCTGCTCCTTTTTGTCAATATAAATTGGAAAAGGTACCAAAACTAGCGGGATCATAATGAAATTCTCAAAGAATTACTCATGACTAAAAGAGAACATATCAACTTTGTTTCGATGATTTCATATAGTCTAAACTTAGTGTATTCATCAAGGAGTTTATAAAGATACAATATAACTCTTACAATATTCCACAGCCGCACTCCCCACAAAGATTTGACAATTAAGCGCAAGTTCAATTAAGAACTCTCCCTCATAAAATGTCATTCCCGAAAGAACAACAAGAGCGACCTTACTTTTACAAGAAAATTTCTTTGGACATTGGAAAATCACATGAAACCTGAATTTGTATTCAGAAAACTCGATTAAATTACCACAAGTAACCTCAATGATTAATTTAATCGGAAATACCCAACATAAGAAAACTTACGGAGCCATATAGTAGTTTCACATAGAAGTGGATCAGGAAAAGATCAATTCTGCGAAATATTCAAAGATTCATTTTATTTTTCATCAATATATTTGCATAATGACACCATTGACTTAATCTTTGACATCAAAAGTTCATTCTATTTTCCATCAATATTTGCATAATGACATAATAGACTTAACTTTTGACATATATGGGATAATCATAGTTCACGGACGTAAACACACACATCCCATAACATTATTTCCAATATATGAAACCAATAAAGATTAATACTGCAAAATCACCTTCCAAATAACTTAGAATTTAAATAAATAAATCTAAAAACATTGCTGGATGAAAATCATTGTCAATAGATATGTGTAATCATAATGTATGCTATCCCAAACCCTAGTTATCCTTCTTAAAATATAAGAATAAATTCTCATAAGAAGTTTCCTAGATATAATAAAAATCAAGTTTCTTTGATAACTTCATACCTTTGGAAGACCCCATCATAAAAAGTATCACTGCTATCATTGATTCTTTTGACCGTAAAGATTCCATGTTCATGAGTTAGAATATTAACTTTTCGATCAACAATACGGGCAAGCTGCCTTGCTTTGACGCAGTCCATGATGAGTTTCTTCTGATTCCTAATCAAAATCTTTTTATTTTCAAGGATTTTGGTATGACCATCAATAAGCTAATTTATTTGCAGTTGAAGATTCGCAAATTCGACCCTTGAGTCATTCTGAAAAAGAATTAAATCCTTGACAGATTCACCAATCCAAGAGTTGTACTCTTTCCTTGAAATCATCTTTTTCAAGACAAGCTCTTGAACTGAATCGCATCCTTTAATGTCTTCTTCCATCTTAAGATTCACCACTTCTTGAGGTCTTGAGGAGTTCTCCATTTTTTTATTATTAGGGATGGAAAAAATAATATATATATATGTTTATGAATAAGATAAGAACACCCTTTTTATGGAAACCCTATAAACTCCCAAGCAAAGTACACAGACGTTCGTGGACCAGTTATGGAGGATTAATGGATCATAAGGGATCCAATAAGGGAATACACTATGTTTTCAGATATCTCATATTTTCATAACTCAATGATAAAATGGTTTACTTTAAATCAGAGCATATGAAAAAAGATACAAAAGTTACTAGGAGTCAAGATATGACTCACATTCACAAAAGAAGAAAACAATTATTTCAAACACAAGAAAAATGGTAACCTATAGTAAACATGAGCATCTCGCAAATATCATCCTTGTAACTCTCAAGTTAGATACATGGATGAAATTACCTAGAGCTAGGTAGTAAGGTGAGATGTAATCCCAACATGAATGTTGATAGATGAGTTGTAAATACCATCTGAATGTTTGAGCCTTGTATTCCTTACCTTCCTTCGGTTATTTCTTATATTCCATAGAAATAAGACATAAACCTTTTCAATATCCATTAGAAGGATTTTTCTGAGGACTAAATCTAGGACATCTAGAGATTGGTTCTGAAAAATCGGGGGTCTAACAACCTCACCCAATATTTTAATTAGCAATCTGAATGGACAACTCCGAGTTATTTTCTAGAGAATCAACTAGACTCAATCAATAGAAGATACTCAAGGAGTTATTATCTCAATCTCTCAATTTTATTTACTCAAGCAAATGTGATTTGCGAGTCCAATCAAAGAGATAACTTGGATGATACCAAAGACCAATATCCAAATGTCAATCAATTTAAATCAATAACCAATAAGGTCGGATATTCTAATTGATTGATCAACTCACAACCTATATTATTTCAATTATATAACAAAATATAATGTGGAAAAGAAATAACACATACACTAGAATTTTGTTAACGAGGAAACCAAAATGCAGAAAAACCCCGGGACCTAGTCCAGATTAAACATACACTATATTAAGCGGCTACAGACACTAGCCTACTCCAAATTAACTTCGGTCTGGACATTAGTTGAACCCCAATCAATCTCACACTGATCCAAGGTACAGTTATGCTCCTACGCCTCTGATCCCAGCAGGATACTGTGCACTTGATTCCCTTAGCTGATCTCACCCACAACCAAGAGTTGCTACGACCCAAAGTCGAAGATTTTAGCAAACAAATCCGTCTCACACAGAAAAGTCTACATGATAAATAAATTCGTCTCCCACGAATAAACCTATGAGTTTTGTTCCGTCTTTTGTTAAATCAAGGTGAACAGGAACCAATCAATAAAACCAGAATTGTATTCCCGAAGAACAGCTCAGTTTTATCAATCACTTCACAATAGTCTTAATCGACGTAACGAAAAAAGATATTGTGGAATCACAAACGATGAGACGAAGATGTTTGTGATTACTTTTATATCTTGCCTATTGGAGATAAAAATCTCAAGCCAATTATTACAATTGTACTCGTACGATAGAAACAGCAAGATCAGATCACACACCTACAAACAAAGTAGTATCGATCTGGCTTCACAATCCCAATGAAGTCTTTAAGTCGTTAACCTAGTTTTAGAAGAACAAAACCAAAGGTTAAAGGAGAATCGACTCTAGCTTATCAAACTAGTATCACACAGAATGTGTGGGGATTAGGTTTCCCAGTTGCTAGAGTTCTCCCTTATATAGTCTTTCAAATCAGGATTTGCAATCAATGTTAACTTAGTAACAAAGCATTCAATATTCACCGTTAGATAAAAACCTGATTAGATACAAGCTAATATCTCTCAACCGTTAGATTGAAAACTTAGCTTTCCATACACACATGTACTTGACGATTTTGGGTTTGTGTAACCATACCCAAACGTGTACAATAGTTGGTTCAATATTAGTCAATTAAATGGCTAGCCAAATGATAACTTTCATATCAACCATATTCTTCTTCACCATAACTAGTCCAAATGACTCAAATGAACTAGTTAGAGAGTTGTTCAATTGCTATGAGATATTATGTACTGCACAAGACATAATTGAAGGAAAAACGATGTGATTCATTCGAATCGATTCATGAACTATAAAGCCACGGTTTGCAATAACATTCCTTAGATAATTTATATAAGTTCACGAACATCATTTTTGGACATAACCACTCAAGTTCACGGACTCAAGTAACCGGTTGGAGTTCATAAACTCGAGCAGAAATTCTCGGGTTCGAGAACTTCTGTCAGTTCACGGACTAAAACCGAGTTACAACTCCAGCAGAAATTCTCGGGTTCGAGAACTACACACATTCGCGGACTGAGTTCGCGGATTGAGTTGACTGCTCAAGTTCCGGTTTTCACTTGATCAACAAAGTTCGCAAACTTCGGTTCAAGTGCTAAGGACTTATACATATATGTGTTACCAAAATAATGTTTATATCCCCTAGTGGTTATATTGTCTAAACTCTCATTTCAATCATTGAAACATTCTCAGAGGACGTCATATAGTTGTTATTCACAAACTAGTTTTCGTCAGAGAAATTTCCAAAGTGATTGAAACATAACATGACTTTCGTCACTAGGTAAATATGAACTTGGATAAAGCGAAAGCTTTACCAACACATATTTTGAGAAATAGATAAGCGAGATATACTCAGCTCGAAATGTCACATGTGTATATCTTTAGTCTATATAGTATACTTATGGAGACTTAAAAAATCCATTAGATTGATCACAAGAAAACTTGCATATAATCTAATTGTCATACTCAACCAAACTAATTACAAGAGTAATCAGTTTAATTGTCCATACTCGACATAAGAATATCAATGGAGCAATGACTAAGTTAATCATAAAAATAACCATCCTAGTCAATCATGCTTAACATGAGAAGAACTTACGGAGTGCTAACTAAATAACCATACTAGATGATTGATTTAGTTCATTTGGGCTCAACATAAGAGATTATGGAACCCCGACTAAGATTATCATAAGACATGACAACCTTAACCGAATATGTACTCAACATAAGAAAACTTATGGAATACATACTAAATAACCACACAAGTTGATTAATTTAGTTCTTAATGCTCAACATATAGCATCTCATGGAACAACCAACCATGACAATAAGGAATCAACTTAGTCGTATCGTGCTCAACAAAAGATATACAATGGAACCTCACAGTAATACACAAAAGCTAGATCAGGAATCTCAATTACTTCTTAATTCACAAGGATTCATTCTATGTTTCCATCACCATTTGAATAATGACACATAATAGACATAATCCTTGAATCACAAAAGCTTTTAACCTATCTTACATCAATTATTGACAATATAGGCTTAACTTTTGTGTTTGTCAAAAGCCTATTCATCCTTTTATCAATATTTGCATATCAATTCACGAACGACTTTACTTTTGAAAAAGTATTGGACAATCAAGTTCACGGACGTAAACACACATATCCCATCAAAATATTGCAATATATAAAACCATAAAGATTAATACTGCAACCATCATCTTCCAAACAAACTTAGAATTTTTTAACCAAAAAAATCTAAAAACAAGAAGATGAAAATCATTGGATATATCTATGTGTAATCACAATAATGACTATTCCAAAACACTAGTTATTCTTCTAAATAAGAGAGAAACAATAGAATATTTACTAGACATTAACACCTTTTAAGAATTCATTATCGTCCCCGAACTCCATGTCGTCAACAACCATGGGAACATAAGGTTCATTAAGAAAGGAGTTTATATCGATGAACCTTCTTGGTTGCTGTTGTCGAACCAGGGCCTTCTGAATCGCATGAGTCTTATACACAAAAGCCTTTATTTGTTGAATCTCCTTTCGCAGCTCCTTCAACACTTCAAGAACATAAGAAAACTTCTGAGAATTTGAAGGAAAAACTCTTGGCTTCCTCATATTCCTTCTTTTTATTTTCAAGGTTGGAGGCAATGGAGATTTTTCTTTTTCCTTCATGATTGATGGCTTAACAATCACATTACCTTCTTTTTCATCAAAAGACATCATTCTTGGAGCGTCCATAAGCGTATGGGTTTGTGAGAGGAATTCACAATTAGCTCAATAAGTATTCTTAAGATAAAGAGAGGTTTTAGATAAGGAAAAAAGAATGTAGGTTTCGAAACCTAAAACAGGTTCGTGGACGATCAACTCTTATCCCTATAAAGAGAATAATTGTCGATAGTACCCTTTCTTATTTTTTGATAGACAAAAGCAAAAAAAAACTTTTACGAAAAAAAAAACTTTTCCTAAAGCCTGAGAGGTACACAATCATTGTCTCTTTTGATCAGGCACATTGAAAAAGCGGGGGTCTAACAACCTCACCCAATATTTCGATTAGAAATATGTATGGACAACTCCGAGTTATTTTCTAGAGAATCAACTAGACTCAATCAATAGAAAATACTCAAAGAGTTATTATCTCAATCTCTTGATTTGAATTACTCAAGAAAATATGATTCGCGAGTCCAATCAAAGAGAGATAACTTGGATGGTACTAAATACCAATATCCAAGTGTCAATCGATTTAAATCAACAACCAATAAGGTAGGATATTCTAATCGATTGAACAACGCATAACCTGTATTATTTCAATTATATAAAAATATAATGCGTAAAATAAATAACACATACACCAAAATTTTGTTAACGAGGAAACCATAAATGCAGAAAACCCCGGGACCTAGTCCAGATTAAACATACATTGTATTAAGACACTACAAATACTAACCTACTCCAAATTAACTTCGGTCTGGACTGTAGTTGAACCCCAACCAATCTCACACTGATCCAAGTTACAGTTATGCTTCTACGCCTCTGATCCTAGCAGGATACTGTGCACTTGATTCCCTTAGATGATCTCACCCACAACCAAGAGTTGTTATGACCCAAAGTCGAAGACTTTAATAAACAAATATGTCTCACACAAAAAAGTCTATAGGTAATAGATAAATTCGTCTCCCACGAATAAACATACGAGTTTTGTTTCGTCTTTTGATAAATCAAGGTGAACAGGAACCAATCGATAAAACCAGACTTATATTCCCGAAGAAAATCTCAGTTTCATCAATCACCTCATAATAAACTTAATCGACGCATCGAAGAAGATTATTGAGGAATCCCAAACAATGATACGAAGATGTTTGTGACTACTTTTATCTTGCTTATCGGAGATAGAAATCTCAAGACAATTATTATAATTGTACTCGTACGATAGAAACATCAATATAAGATCACACAACTACAAGAAAAGTAGTATCGGTCTCGCTTCACAATCCCAATGAAGTCCTTAAGTCGTTAACCAGGTTTTAGAAGAAGAAAACCAAAGGTTAAAGGAGAATTGACTCTAGCTTTAGCAAACTAGTATCACACAGAATGTGTGGGGATTAGGTTTCCCAGTTTCTAGAGTTCTCCCATATATAGTCTTTAAAATCAGGGTTTTCAATCAATGTTAGCTTACTAACAAAGCATTCAATACTCATTGTTAGATGAAAACCTGATTAGATACAAGCTAATATCTCTCAACCGTTAGATCGAAAACTTAGCTTGCCATACACACATGTACTTGACATTTTGGGTTTGTGTAACCATACCCAAACGTGTATAATGGTTGGTTCAATATTAGTCGACCAAATGGTTAGCCAAATGATAACTTTCATATCAACCATATTCTTCTTCACCATAACTAGTCCAAATGACTCAAATGAACTAGTTAGAGAGTTGTTCAATTGCTATGAGATCTCATGTACTACACAAGACACAATTGAATCAAAAACTATGTGATTCACTCGAATCATTTCATGAACTATAAATCCACGGTTTTCAAAAGCATTCCTTAGTAATTTAGATAAGTTCAAGAACAACATTTTCAGACATAACATCTTGAGTTCGCGGACTCAAACTAACCGGCTGAAGTTAATAAACTCCAGCAGAAATTCTCGGGTCGAGAACTTCCGTCAGTTCGCAGACTGGGTTTACGGACTGCACCTGATCTTCAACTCCAGCAGATATTCTCGGGTTCGAGAACTTACGCCAGTTCGCGGACTGATTTGACTGCTCACGTTCCGGTTCCACTTGATCAACAAAGTTCTCAAACTTCGGTTCAAGTACTAAGGAATTATACATATATATGTTACCACAACAATGTTTATATCCCTGAATGGTTATATAGTCTAAACTATCATTTCAATCATTGAAACATTCTCAAAGGGCGTTATATAGTTGTTATTCACAAACTATTTTTCGTCAGAGCGATTTCCAAAATGATTGAAACATAACATGACTTTCGTCACTAGGCAAAGATGAACTTGGCTAAAGCGAAAGCTTTACCAATACCCATTTCGAGAAATAAATAAGCGAGATATACTCAGCTCGAAATGTCACATGTGCATATTCTTTAGTCTATATAGTAAAACGACTTTTGTCTCAAGATAGGAGATAGAATAGATAGAATTTTGAGTGATAGATAAGTTCAAGTCTCCACATACCTTTTAGTCGATGAAGATCCACTGGTTTCTTGAGTAGTCCTTCATCTTGTATGATGATCGTCATGGAGTTCTTGAGCTCAACTAAACTTTTTATCCTAGTCCGAGACCTTAGATATAGTAGACTAGAAATCAAGACTTTATAGTTTTGATCACTAACATTGACAAACATGCTTGATATAGCAACGCATGCGAGTTTTATCGAGCAGTGCTCTAACACACATGAGACAAGATTTTAAGAACAACACAATCAAGTTGCGTTGTGGTGAACTAAATTTTGTCCACCAATTTCCTCTTGTGGAAAATCCACAGACTTCTGTCTATCAAAACTGTTTGACCATACTTTCTTCTCAAATGGTATTGATTTTTCCTTGGAAACTAACTTCTTAGACGAAGATAAAATCTTACATACCTCTGCGGTCTTCTGAGCAAGTTTAAGATTTCTTGCTAGATGATTTGCTCCCCATTGAAGTTTGTTGACGTGTCTTTGCTTGTGTTTGAACTTATAACACTTTGAAAGTTCACGAACTTTTAATGAACAATACGAGCACGTCACACTTGGATAGTAATCAGGTTTCTGAAATGTGCAAGCAGCTAGGAACATAGTGGATCCTGAAACATTATAAACAGAGTTTCCAAGAAAAAGGTCAACTTTTTCTTCCAGAATGGTTGGATTATCTTCTGAAAGAATATCAAAATTGATATGTGTATTGCTACAGTTATCAAAATCAATATTTTCACCAAGAAGTGCAACACTTGATTTCCCATCTTCATTAGAGTCATAGCTATCAGACATTTCATTAAGAGTTGCTGCAAGACCTTTGTTCCCCAGTGTATTTGGACACTCGTTTGCAAAATGACCAAATACCTTACACTTAAAGCACCGAGGCATATCCTCATCATCAGTTTCATCAATATCCTTGTTTTTAGGAGGAACACAATTATGAGGTTTGACTGATGCCTTCGGCTTTTCTACAAACATAGCCTAGTGGGTTTCAATTATCCAAGACTTTGGGCTTCAATAATAATCCTAGTGGGTTTCCATAATAAACCCACTGGTTTCCCTAATAAACCAAATCCAGGCTTCCATAATAATCCATGTGGGTTTCCATAATAAACCCACTGGTTTCCACAATAAACCGTATTTGGCTTCCATAATAAGCCATGTGGGTTTCCACAATAAACTGTATTTGGATTCCATAATAAGCCATGTGGGTTTCCACAATAAACCCACCGGTTTCCACAATAAACCGTAGTTGGCTTCCATAATAAGCCATGTGGGTTTCCACAATAAACCCACCGGTTTCCACAATAAACCGTATTTGGCTTCCATAATAAGCCATGTGGGTTTCCACAATAAACCCACCGATTTCCACAATAAACCGTATTTTACCCATACTAAATAGCTTGTGCGGCACGCACGTACACTATTTTAATAGGGTACAAACATTGACATTATAATAAGAAAGCTCATACTCCCCCTAAAGGTGAGATAGGTAGATTTTCAATACGCGCGTCTTTGTTATCTCAATCATATGATACATTACTCCCCCTAAGTCTGTGCTTTTCCTCATTCTTTAGATAAAAATTCGAGCACCATTGTCCTGTTTAGTCCATATATTTCTCCCCATTTTTGTCACAAAAATGACAAAAAAACGAAAGAAAATAAAGGACAACACGAAAAGGATCTTACAAATCTCAAAATAGACTTGCAACCTGTTGAGTCAAGCACGAGGGTTCCACATACCATTTTTTATAACCAATATCAAAATCGAAACTACAAAGTAATTATGTTTTGATATGTTATCATGGAAATAATTGCCCGAAGAAATTTTCCCAACTAGTTTAGCAAACCAAAAATCAACTAAGCAACTTAGTTCCTTTTCTAAACCGATTGTATGAATACAACTGCTTCATTCGATAAGACCAAAACAAAGATAAACTCTATTTTTCTCAGCAGGTTCTAATTATCCATATAACTTAGACCTTTAGATTTTAAACAAGCCAAATACTAGGATAGTTAAATAGCATTTCCTTGTTTAGGCATTCGGCTAGACTTGAATAACCGAAACCTCCACTTTGATAAGTCTAACTAAGATCGGAATTAACTTAGTTTATCTTATCAGGAATCAAATTGGACTAAACAACTCATCCCGTCAATATATTCATTCGTTAAGCCATAAATAATTCATACAAACCAATAAATTAACTTGCATAATTATTCACCTCAACCGGAAGCAATTGAAACAACATATATCATTAAAGTTCCATTATTGCACCGAAATTTTGTACGCCTAAACAATTGATACTACACAATAAAGAAAAATAATAATTGTTTTACTTAACTGGAAGCAATTGAAATAACATAAACATTAAAGCACCGCAATTGCACCAAACTTTTGTAAGCCTAAATGAATGATATCACACAACAAAGGAAGATAACAAAAGTTTTACTTAACCGGAACCTATTGAATCACACATACATAATGGAATAAACACATCAATTGTACCGACAATTTTTTTCAAGCAAAAGCAATAGATATAAATAATGACAGGCTTTTCTTAAACAAGAAAACAATTAACTAACAAGATTGTTACCTCAATTTCGTATCCAACTTCTCCAATATGATCGCATTTTCTTCTTCCAGGGAAAATTGATATCGAAATACCATTATGTTGTCATCCTTATGCAAGAACAAAAGAATAACAACAACCAACCTTTACCAAAGAAAGGTTGAAAGTAAGTTTTAACAATTGTAAGCAAAAGTTGAAAACCGTCGAAACACATATGCTTTTATGCTAAACCAAAACCGATTCAACATATTGTGACTTTTTCACATATTGTTTCTACAAGAACCCCTCATAATCCTTTGATATATCCTACCAACATGGGCTAGAACTTAATCCTGCTCAAAAATTCACCCAAACCATAAGGGTTCACAACATATTATGAGATCGAATATCAAGGTAATAAAACCGAAATCAAATATCCGAAAAACATTCATAGCATATAAATAAAGCATTAAGGCACCCGCTATGTAAATAAAAAAACTATCACAAGAAAAACTATAAATTCAATAACTTTATTATAATAGTTTTTATTCATAATAGACTCATACAATCAATGAAAGAAATCAAAAATTGATGTCTATTTTTCTAGTACAACTCAGTCCTTCATATTAGTGTCTCATGAAGGTAGGTTTCTACTTTCATTTTTCAGATTGTGAATATCTTCAAGTAGAAAACCTTGTTGCTTGACCAAAACCTCTTGCATGTGAGAAATTTTCGTGAAGGATTCTGCAAGAGAATGCAGTTCTGTCTTTGATTGAACACAAAAGAGTGTCAATGCTTCAATACACTGATCTTTCTTCAGCGTATTCTCTCTTTCCTTTTTGCTCAGCCAATCTCCCTTTTTGATTTTACTCCTAATCTCAAGAGACAATCCTGACTTGATCTTCGATTGATCATTCTGATCTATCATCTTTTCATACATAGATGTTGGATCCAGACTCATGGTTCGGACAAGGAAAGACAACAGAGAGAGGTGGATCTCTTTTTATTTCTCATACTTTCGAAAATATAATATTCCTAAAGATACGAATATGTCAAATATTTTCAATTACTAGATTTTATTTCCATAATATACACAACAATGCCTTGTTTTTATTCTTCTTCACTAGAAATTGGCACACATGATGGGGAAAGAATTCTAATACCGATCATATGGTATTAGTATGTGATTTTCTCCCATTATGGAACTTTGAACAACCCGAGTGTTCTTGATCTAGAATCACATGAGAAATTCTCCTATTGTTACCTCGAACTAGCGAAGTATCTTGACATTAACTTGGGTTGTCTGTGCAACTCTTATCAGTTCTGTTCTTGAGACAGTTTTTGCATCTTATCTTATTTTTCCCTTTACCATTAGGTGATTTAATAACATCGGAAGACATGTCCATTCTTAAAATGGGTAAATCACTAATGGAAGATGAAGAATAATATTCATAACTAATGCAATATTAGTTGTTTCCTCTTCTTCAGAATCGTATGAATAAGAGGTTTCATCATGAGTTACAGCCAAAGCCTCACTTCCAGTATATTTCTTACGATTGGGACAGTCTTTAGCAATATGACCAAACCCTTTACACTTGAAGCATTGTGGCTGATATTCATCATCTTCATCATGTTCCTTTTTGATAGGAACTCGATCATGTGGTCGACAAGATTGGTGAGTATCCTTTATGAATATCTTATTTCTTTTCCTTAAGAGATCTCGAAACTGTCTAGTAATCAATGATAATGATTATTCGATTTCATCATCGTAGTTTCCTACAATCTGTTCATCTAAATCATCCAACTGTCTATTCCATTCTGTTGGAACTTTAGGATTTTTTTCATCTTTAAAAGCAATTCCTTTATTTTGAATAGACTGTGATTCATGATCAAATACTTTAACTTTCCAACGAGTGTGATTTGTGTGAGAGTTGAGAGATCATTTGCTTCTATGATTGCATGCTTTTTAGAATCATATCTTGGAGGCAACGATCTGAGAATTTTGCACACTATATCTTTTTCAGAAATAGTCTTTCCAAGAGAAAAGGAGAAATTAATTATCTCAGAGATTTTAAGATGAAACTCTTCAAAAGTGTCGTTGCCATCCATTCGAAGGTTTTCCCAATCAGATGTAAGAGTTTGAAGTCTGGCTTCTTTCTCTGATGTGTTTCCATCGAGCATAATTTGAAGATTATACCAAGATTCTTTCGAAGTTTGACATGTTGATACATGATGTTGTAGATCATAGATTACATCATATATTATAGCATTCAAACCATCTGAATTCTTCTAAGCAAGTGCCTTTTCTTCGTTCGAAAAATATACTAGGCGTTTAAACTCAGTATCCGAATTTTCTATCTTTTGAAGAATATAACCATCGACGATTAATAGCCAAGTATTAAATTCTCGTGATAGAAGAAAAGATCATATAGCAGATTCTCACCATAGATAGTTTGTTCCGTCAAATCTTGGCAGTACGTTAATTGAAGTTGATTCATGAGAACTCGATTTCATTCTTATAGGATGGATCGCAGCAAACATAGATTGCTAGATCTTTTCGTGTTTCCCTGCTCTGATACCAATTAAAAAGGCGAGGGTACCCAAATATACCTCAAGCTAAAACGTTTCCTTCCTACAAGTCCTTTATCCGAAAGTGATTGTCTATGGACTGAGTCGAGACAATACAACTAATCGGTTCACACTTCATGTGATCGTCTATGGATATGAGATCGAGACAATACAACAACGAAGTATGTTTACTTGATACAAAGGTTCATACTTAACCAAACTCAATAGGATTCACGTATCAAGTAAATAGGAATTAACGTTTGTGTAATTTACTTTAATTATAATAAAACAACTATATGCGGAAATATAAAGTAAATGACATAGCAAGATTTTGTTAACGAGGAAACCGCAAATGCAGAAAAACCCCGGGACCTAGTCCATAATTGAATACTCTAAGGATTAAACCGCTATACAAAATAAACTAACTTCGTATAGTTGAGACCAAGAAACTAAACCTATAGTTCACCTAGTTCCGTCTGTATTCCCACGTCTCTAACCTGTAAACAAGTCACGTACTTGGACCAATTGCTTTGATTCGTATTCCAAACAGTAAAGGAATAACAAATCTGTTTGGTATCAACTCTCTTCAACCAATTGATATGAGTGGCGCAAAGACTCTTCTGTTTATCTTAACATAAACTCCTTTTACAGGTTCTAAGATCTATCTTATGTTCAATCACCAAAAGGTAATCGTTAAGATTTTGCAATCAACACTCTTAATCCAAAGAATTGTGTTGATGCCGATCTTCTCAATTAATCAATCCAATCAACCACAAGGATAAACCGATTATTAATTGGATCCTCTTTTACCAAAAAAAGTATTGTGCACACCAAAGATTATAAAAACCAAGTCTGAAATCTTCTATCTCTTCTTTGTCTTCAAATCTTCTTAGATCTTCAATAAACACATGCATACAACTACTTGAATCTCTTGTGATCAATCACACACAGAACAGAGTCTGTTAATAATAGATTATCACAAGATCGTCTTTATATCTAACAATAGTTCTAAATATCCCTATCGAAACCTTGAACTAGTTTGAGTGAATCTTATATCAGAAGAGAAGATTCTCAAGCATAAACAAACTAGGTGCAATCAAAGTTCAACCACCGTTAGTCAATCAAATCAATATAAAAACTAAAGATAAACCGCAATTATCTAGTTTCCCACCAATGGTACGCACTAGAGCTTCTCAATCCCAAAGAAGACTTTAAACTGAGTGGTCGTAAGAGATTTTTCCTAATTAGGTTACTCTCCTCTCCGAATAGGCGGCCTCACCAGTAACAGTACAACAGTGGAAGTTTACTGTCACGAAGGATTAGTTTGTTAGAAATGCAAACTCAAAGTATTTATAGACAAGGAAGTTTGGACACCAAGGAATTCCCAAAACCGAAAATATTCTCAAGATATTTTTCCATATTAACCCAAATTCGGTTTTCATAATTCCTGCGAATGCACTGTCCAAATTTGTGATCGAAATCTCCTTGGAAAATTTTTAACTAGCAAATGCACATTACTAATTCTTATTTTCCATATATAATTAAAAACCTTAATTAAAAGATTCTTAACTTATTTAAATTCGATCTTGGGATTTACTTCCTTCTTAGATGTTAAGGAATATCTTTGAACAATAAAAGAATACACATTAATGCGCGTGTTCAAAGTGTGTCGACATCTTTCGCTTGCAAGTCCTTTTTCATACTTGCTCACTTGAAACCGATTTACCACACTTCCAAACAAGTTTAGAATTGGTTCATCTGACTTTCAAGAACAATGTGATTGATCAACTACCACTTAATCACAAACCATGGGTGTAACGGTTCTACCAAAACAAGTTTTGGTTCTACCTTCATGTGAGTATTGTGAATAGTCATACTAGATTACCAAAGATATGGCTGACAAGGTACTAGGATCGGTTCCCCACATATATTTGGTATCTAACTTGTATGCACTGCACATGTCCATAGGATCGGTCCCCCCTTGCCTAAAAACGTGTTGCACATGTTCATAGTATCGGTTCCCCTTTCTTCTATAAACCTTGATGCACCTCATACAAGGATCGATTCCCCTTGTGATGTACTGCACCTCTTACTAGAATTGGTTCCCATCTCCCAAATTTGGTCAGACACACACAAACCCGATCATTACCCAAGTGATTACTTTAAATCGGTTTCACTAATAAAAGTCATACCAATACATAAGTCAGGCCTCATGTGAATAGTTTTACCAGGAACACAAACAAGTCATGAGCGGTTATACTAATCACACATATTGGTCGTTCATAAGATATGCAATGAAGAACAGACCCAATAACGCCTGGTGATTTCGTTTTCGGTTCACAACACATATCTTGAACTTACTTCCTTAGAACACATGTAAATATTGTTCCCTAGGATGAAATCCTCACCTCATACCCATACATAATCACAATAACATTCATACGATTATGTTGATGTCTTATATACAAAGTTTAATGGTTAAGCAAGAAACTTCATATTGTATTCCTTAATACTATGTCTATCTAGAGTGTTCATGCTTCGCAGTTTTGTGTTTTCAATATGCACGACTTGAATGATACGTTAGGGAATGAAACAGTTCAAGTCAAATATCACTAACCTCAAGTGGAAGGATAATGTTATGGTTGTATCTCCGTACTTCTTCACTTCTTCAAGTCTTCGTAATACTTGTAATGTCTCATCCTAATACTTTCAAGCTAAACTATACGAAGTTGACTCTAGTACATTTAAATCCAGCGAATCTTAGATGAGTTTTGGCTCACTGAAATATACAACCACACTTGACATATCAACGCTTGGGGGTTTCAACCGAGTTATGCTCTAACAACTTTATTTTAAAATCTTGAAATCAATAATCTCAGCAAACTTTTTTAAAGTTCTGGTGATGGGAAATGTTATCAGAATCTGATGGCAAAATTTTTCTACCTCGAGATTTAGAAGAATCATCTAAGGAGTTATCCTTTGAGGTAAGCCCAAAACATTTGGCATAATCAGAAACTTTGGAAGTTATTTTTGTATACTTAAGAATGAGACAATCTTCTGTCCACAGATTCAGATTGCTACAAACATAGATTTATGAAGTCTTAAACGTGTTTGCCTGCTCTAATATCAATTGAAAAGCGGGGGTCTAACAACCACACCCAATATTTTGTTTCGGAAATCTGTATGGAGTAACTCCAATATATTTCCAAGAGAATCAACTAGACAGTCAAACTCAATCAAGGAAAATACATTCAAGAGTTATATCTCTGTTTCTTAATGTAATCAGCAAATCAAACAGATAGAAATTTGTGAGCCTGATTATTATGAGAAACAACTTGAACGGTACCAAAGACTAATGTTCAAGTGTCAATCAATTTATATCAACAACCAAAGTTTGGATTATCTAATTGATTGAACTACGCACAACTTGTGATATTTTAATTATATAGAAAATATAATGCACAAAAGAAATAACACGGACACCAGAAGTTTTGTTAACGAGGAAACCGCAAATGCAGAAAAAACCCTAGACCTAGTCCATATTTGAACACCACACTGTATTAATCCGCTACAGACTCTAGCCTACTACAAGTTAATTTTGGACTGAAATGTAGTTTAGCCCTAACCAATCTCATACTGATTAAGGTACAATTGCGTTCCTTACGCCTATGAATCCCAGCAGGATTCTATGCACTTGATTCCCTTAGCTGATCTCACCCACAACTTAGATTTTCTACGACCCAAATTCGAAGACTTGATAAACAAATCTTTCTCACATTGAAAAGTCTATTGAATAGATAAATCTGTCTCCATCATAAATACCTACGAGTTTTTGTACTATCTTTTAATAAATCAAGGTGAATAAGAGCCAATTGATACACTGGTCTTATATTCCCGAAGAACAGCCTAGTAATATCAATCACCCCACAATAAGTTAACTATATGGTAGAATAACAAGTGATTGCGGAATCGCAAAGAATGAGATGAAGAGATTTGTGATTACTTTTTATATCTTACCTACCGGAGATAAATCTCGAGCAAATCTTATATAAGATAATACTCAATACGATAAAACAAAGTAAGATCAGAACACACAACTACATTGGGTCTGGCTTCAGAATCCCAATGAAGTCTTTAATTCGTTAACCTATAATTATTTTAGGAAAAACCTAGGTTAAAGGAGAATCGACTCTAATTGCAACTAGTATCACACATGAGGTGTGGGGATTAGGTTTCCCAATTGATAGAGTTCTCCCTTATATAGTCTTCAAATCAGGGTTTGATAACTTTGAAACAAAGCAATCAATATTCACCGTTAGATAAAACTTGATTTAAGATTCAATCTAATATCTTTCAACCGTTATATTGATCTTAGATTGTTACACACAAATGAAATATACTTTCATTTTCATATGGGTAACCGTAACTAAACGTGTATATTGAGTTAGCTAAATAACAGTTAACTGAAGTTAGGTGTATGAACACTTTTATCTTAACCTTGTTCATCTTAACACTTCTAGATCAATTGATAATCAAATGAATCTAATTGTGTCACTCATAGAGTTGTTCAATTGTTTATATTCTCATAGAAGTATACAAGACATAATTGAAGCCAAATCGGTTTGATTCAAGAGAATAAGTTCATGAACATTTTAGCCACCGTTTGCAAATATTGCATTCCTTAATTTATAAATGTATTTTTTCATGATTATGAAATCATACTTAACCGATTTAAGAACTTGAACCACTTAAGTTTACGAACGGGTATGCGAACTTAAGTTCTGGATATTGGTCACAAGCCGACAGTTTGCAAACGGGTACGCAAACTTATCTCCTAACCGAACTCAGTTGAAACCATTTGTGAATGGGTACGCAAACTTGGTTCTCGTACTTTAACAGTTAAATCAGTTTGCGAACGAGTATGCAAACTTAAGTACCCTGACTTAAAGAGTTGAATAAGTTTGCGAACGAGTATACAAACTTCCGATCCTGAATTCCGTCAAAACAGTTTGTACACAAAGTACATAAACTGTAATGTATCCAGACATGGGTTTTAGCTCTTAATTCCCATTTCAATCATTGAAACATTCTTAGAAGACGGGAATAGCTGTCTCACACAAACTATTAGCTTCAAAGCAATTTTCAAGTGATCGAATGATCAATACAAAATTTTTTGATCCTACATCAAATGAGTATCTCACACAAATCATGTAACATGTTACTAGGTGATTTTCACATGATTATCTTTTGACTTTCGTCAAGAATAATGATGAACGTGGTTAAAGCAAAAATCATTCCAAGATATATTTTGAGAAAGATATGAGTGAGTTAAACTCAGCTCGAAATATCAAATGTGTATAATGTAAAGTCTATATGGCTATATGACTTTTGTCTCAATAGAAGATAGAATAGAAATAAACTTCTGAGTGATAGATGAGTTCAAGTCTCCACATACCTTTTGTTGATGAAGTTCCACAAGTTCCCCTTAGTAGTTCTCCGTCTTCAATCGATGAACGTTATGATGTCTAAAGCTCAACCACATATTCTATCCTAATCCGAGACATAGCTATAAGCAGGCTAGAATCAAGACTTATAGTTTTGACACCTAAACTTGACAAACAAGCTTGAGATAGCAACGCTTACGAGTTCAACCGAGCAGTGCTCTAACAATCTCCCCTTTTGTCAATTTTAGTGGTAAAACTATCAATACATATGAATTAAAAAATAAATAAACTTTGTAACTTCTCATCCAAATGCTTGATTTCCTTGGTTCTTCAATATTCCTTGAATTCTTCGTCACTCCATGTACTCCAGTGATTCTAAACGTGTTCAACTTAGCATCATAGTTGTTGAAGATCTGTATCCATAACAATAAGAAAATAGATGTTCTCAATTATTGTTATACAGTGTCATAGTATTATTACACAACATCAAATTCCAATTGTATCACAACTTTGACAATAATACTTAGGTGATATGTATCACTCCCCCTTAGTCAAAACTTCATCTCACAATGAAAACCACTCCACCTTACATAATGATCGGTAAACCATATGTATTTTTAGTATGAACTATAAAATAATTCTCCCCCCTTTTGTCAATATAAATTGGAAAAGGTACGAAAACTAGCGGGATCATAATGAAATTCTCAAAGAATTTCTTCATGGCTAAAAGAGAACATATCAACTTTGTTTCGATGATTTCACATAGTCGAAACTTAGTGTATTCATTAAGGATTTTATAAAGATATAAGATAACTCTTACAATATTCTACAGCCTCAGTCCCCACAAAGATTTGGTAATTAAACGCAAGTTCAATTAAGAACTCTCCCCCATAAAATGTCATTCCCGAAAGAACAACAAGAGCGACCTTACTTTTACAAGAAAAAAAGGATTTCTTTGGACATTAACAAATCACATGAAACATGAATTTGTATCCAGAAAACTCAATTAAATTAACCACAAGAAACCTCAATGATTAATTTAATCGGAAATACTCAACATAAGAAAACTTACGGAGCCGTATAGTACTTTCACATAAAAGTTGATAAGGGAAAGATCAATACTATGGAATATTCAAAGATTCATTATATTTTTCATCAATATTTGCATAATGACACCATAGACTTAATCCTTGACATCAAAAGTTCATTCTATTTTCCATCAATATTTGCATAATGACATAATAGACTTAACTTTTGACATATATGAGACAATCTGTAGCACCCTGAACTTTGGCATCATATTTACCTAGTCTATTTTACTTGGAAAATCATTTTTAACATTTGAAGTGCTTAATAACCTAAAGTTACAGCGCATCCAATACTCCGTGGTTGCCTTAAACTTATGCATGGGAACTTAAATTGATAGGTCTTCCTTAGTTAAATGCTTGGGGTGCCTAAAGACCTCTACATACAGCTGGACATGTGTCGTACACTTGGGATATATCTAGAGTAAAATAGTAAATTTATTTGATGAATGGAAGAAATGAGTGAGAGGGGGATTATTTTCCTAGCATTTTTAGGGTCGACTCCAAAATAATTAGGGGCGACCAATAAAACAAAATAGGGTCACCCAACATAAAAATAAGCCACCCCTTATCTCTTATTTTTGTAAATGGATAATATACCCTTCAACAATCGGTAGCCAAAGAAAGAATCGGTAGTTTACAAAAATAGTCGGTAGATAATTTGATAATCGGTAGTTAATTATTTGGAGAGGAAGCCCTAGACGACTCTTTAATGGAAGAAAACGGAGAATCACCCGAGATCGAAGATAATGATGCATCAAACATATAAATGTATTGTGTTAAGAAACTCAAATGCCTACTTTGTATGAGTTTGTATCCGTTTCAAAACCAAAAAAAGCGATTTTTGCATGCATTGAATACTTTTTTTTTTGCTTAATCATATGCATTTTATTACCAAATAAGAACTAAAAGTTTGTGTACAAAATCTTCTGACTAGATAGGCCCATAACAGAAGTGACTAAAATCAGTCATACAAAACAAGTTATTATAGGCCCAGACAATTAACAAGCCCAAAAGAAAGACCAGTATTTCAAGAATGAAAAAAAAAACATCTTTTCAGTTGATGAATCTGAAATATAATCCATCTTCATTTTCTAATTCTCCCAAGAATCTAGGTCTCTCATCATAGTAAAGTATGGTCCATCTTGCAAGAAGAACTCCGTTCTTGGACATCTTTTCTGCAGAGAAGTTGATTTATCTGTATGAATGTTTGAAGGTGATATTGCATATTCTTCTCTTTATGTTGTTCCATTTATTCCTAAAAATCCAAGGAATATTTCCATTGTTAAAATCTTTTAATGCTGCTAAGGAATCAAGACTGAAACATACCTCTGTGAATTTTATCTTTACTTCCCATTCTCCTGCAATGACCAGAGCCATTATCTATGATATATAGTTGGATGCCACCCCTATGCCTCCATAAGCTGCTCCCAAACAGTCACCATGCATATTTATGGCTATGAAACCAACACCAGCATTGACGGGATTTCCTTTAGATGCACCATCACAGTAAATAAGAATTTGATTTATTTTTCTTTTTTTTTAATAAGAAAGAAAATTTATTAAAAACTTTAATGTAGGATTACATTTAGTTCTTCTCTAATTAGAGATTTCAACCAGAATGGAAAGTTTGCACTCAAATATTGGTATAATCTAGCACTTCTAGCTCTCTTTGCTAATTTATTTGCTACTTTATTTGACTCTCTGTGCACAAATGTGCATTTCCATTCTCTAAAACCTACTAATAGATCTCTGCAATCTTGAATAAAATTATTATTTGTCCATCTGACTTGGCCTACACTTCCATTTATTGCATCAACTACATTTAGACAGTCTCCTTCCAAATGCAGTTTTTCCACATCTTATGCTTTTGCCCACTTGATTGCTGCTAGTGCTACTAAAGCCTCAGCTTGCTCCTCATCTTGAGCTATCCCAAAGATTGATTGAGCTCCTCCATATTGCCCTGCATTAGAAAACATCATCAGTCCAATACCCATATGTTTATTTTCTTTCATAAAAGCACCATCAAAATTTATCTTATGGTAACCAAGTTCTGGTAGATGCCAGGGAATCACATTTCTAGTTTTCCTAACAGTAGGACTTCTCCTTGTCATGGAGTTCGCATTCCATTCAGATAACTCCTTATTAACCTGAGCCACTAATTTAGCTGCCTGCACTGTACCATTATCAAATACCACAGTCCATCTCAGTTTCCAAATCTTCCAGATTGCAAAGCTAACAAACTGGACATATTTTTCTTGCTCAATGCTTGTTGCATTAGTGGTTTGAAACTAGATAGAAATCCAATCCTACAAATTAACATTAGCAATACTTCCTGCAATATTAGCATCCAAATCAAACCATAATCTTTTAGTAACTTCACATTCAATAAAAAGATGGTTAGTTGTTTCAACATCATGCTGACATAAGGGGAATTCACTAGGTATTGAGGACATAAACCTACCAATCTTACTCGTCACATAAATACAATCATTAAGGCATTTCCATAAAAAATGCTTAACTTTTTGTGGGAGATTAAGTCTTAATAAGGATTTCCAAGTAAAAAAGGCTAGTTTCAGAACCATACAGATCTTGCAAAATACAGTTATAAGAAGATTTGATAGTAAACTGACCATTATGAGTTGGAGACCATATGAGAGTATCCTTACCAGAATATGGAACTTTTATTCTACAGATTTCAGTGATAGTTTCATTATCAAATAGACAGTTTAAAGTGTCTACTTTCCATTGTCCTGTACCCTGTACCAACAATTGATTAACAATTTTCATACCATTAGAAACAAAAGTACTACTCAGTAAAGTATCTTTATTTGGTACCCATTTTCCTTCCAAATTTCAATGCATGAACCATCCCCCACTTCCCAATAATAGTGTTTTCTAACCATCTCAAGTCCCCTGCAAATACCCTTCCAGACCCAAGACACAGACTCAGTCCTAACAACATGAAGATGATTTGAATTAGGAAAATATTATGGCTGATAATTTGAACCCAAAGTGCATATGGTTCAGTTAGCATTCTCCATGCCAATTTTTCCAGGAGGGAAGTATTTAGGTACTCAATATTCCTTATATTAAGACCCCCAAGATCAATAGGTTTAGATACATTATCCCAACCCAAAATGTAACCTCCCCTAGCAGATCCTTTTTTGTTCCAAAAGAACTTCCTTTGAATATCATATAACCATCAACTTTTTTGGCATGGGAAAAACAAATAAATGGTGTAAAGTTAAAGTACCTAATGTTGATTTGATAAGTACAGTTCTTCCTGGATGGTTTATGTATTTACCTTGCCAAGTGTCTAATCTTTTTTCACATGATTCTTCTAAGTGCTTAAAAGACTCCATTTTGTTTATTTGCAGTAACAATTGGACTCCTAAGTACTTGTCAGTCAGTCCTAGGTTCTTAATCTTAAGGATAGATAGAATCTGAGTTTTATTTCTAGGTTCAGTTTTAGGATTAAAAGTTATTCATGACTTATCAAAGTTTATAACTTCGCCAGAGTAATTAATGAATTTGTCTAGAATAGACTCTAGATTCCTATCCCCCTTGACAGTAGCCCTGGTTGTAGTTGCACGAAATCCTACACTACATCCTTGATAAGATCTTACAGTAATTAACACATATTTGATGATTAAATCTACACTTTATTATTTTATTTTTTAGAAATGTTTACAAGTAAAGGAAGAAGATCAAGAATACAACCGCTCTCTTGAATTTTCTCTCTCCTCAAAACTTTCTCAACACTCAAAAAATACATCATCCTCTCTCTGGACATACTGGGTTTCTATATATAGGGTAATTACATAGTGGATGACAGCTAAGTTTTCCTTTTATTTCGGATTTGTTCTGCAATATTATCGCAATAGTTATAATATGAAATCTCGCAAGCATTGTAACCATCGCGGATCAATCATGCTTTTCTCATGTTTTTTCAATCGTCATCTATTACGTCATTCTTTGAATCATTCTTTAAGTTATTCTGTGACAGTCGCAAAGTGTTGTTGAAGAGCTCATGGTGACGATTGCAGGAGTGTTGTTAATCTCGCAAGAATACTCTCATGGCGATATTCTGGTCCTACATCTTTCCTATTCTCATGTCTTTTCTGCGAAGGAGGAATTGAATCTTTCATAATTCCGCAACTATTTATCTTTTTGCACCCTTCTGATTTGACACGTTTTTGTATCCTTCGCCAGCTGTTTTCACATACTTCTTCTTCCATTCGGTTTTTGACACGTCCTTTTCAACCGCTACGATCTGACAGTTCACGTCCTTTCCTTGCATTAACTGCATTCATATTTTCGAGAACTTTCTTCTTCTATAAATACTCCTTTCATTCTTTTCTTTTCTTCTTTTTACTTTCTTCTTCCTCTCTGCAATTTCTCTGCAATTTTACTGTTCTTCCGTAAATTCCGGATCTGCTACTGTTATAATTTTTCTTTCAATCTTTTACTCTTTCAATCTTCATTCCCATACTAAAGATGGTTGTAGCTGGTCGCAAATATGAGGCTACTTTTGAGAAGATTCAAAAAGAATTTCATGATGAAGATTTTACTTTATCCACCATTACCAATCAAAACCCTAAGTCTCAACTTTCTGTTCCATTATTTTCTGATTTTCCATGTAATCGCGAGAAAATCATAGTCTCGCTAGGTCAGCTTGAAGCTGGTCTTCCCATTCCTCTCTATGACCCTGATCTTCCTTTATTCTATGAGATACTCTCTCACACAGAGTTCTCACGAGCAATCTATCAGCTGAGCGAGGATTCTATTCGTTTAATGCTTGAATATGCTACTCGTCGTGCTGGTAAAAAATCTCGCTATCATGATACTGCGAAGAATCCAAAATTTAAAGATATTCCAATTGTTTCCGCGAATTATACTGTGGAGAATTTCTTTGAAAATTATAAAATAATCCC
Source organism: Papaver bracteatum (assembly GCA_023529315.1). NCBI lineage: Eukaryota > Viridiplantae > Streptophyta > Magnoliopsida > Ranunculales > Papaveraceae > Papaver > Papaver bracteatum. Next base: position 33,845 of record JAJJWX010002988.1, on the reverse strand, counting down.
TATGAAGAAGGATATCACTTGTTGGGGTGTCCGCTTACATTGGAAGGATAATATCGCTGAAGATAAAGTTCTTATGCTAGATATCGACTGGCATACAAGTACTAATCAAGGCCCTCGCCACTCTAGATGTAGGACCATAATATCGCTACATCTATTCTCTGCGAGATTAACAACGCTTCCCAGCGAGCATCACCGCAAGATCTTCCTTATACACTTTGCCAGTGTCACAAAAGCAATCAAAAGAATGAAGAACTAAAATCTGAATCTTCTAATCTTCGTGAGAAAAATGAACACATGGAAGCTGAACTTACTAATCTTCGTGAGGAGAATAAATAACTTGAGAATAATCTTCTTCAACAATCGCTCAAAGTATCCAATCTTGATATTGTTAACAAACAACTCTTAGGTATGATAACCTTCTTCTTTTCTGTTATAATTATATGTTTTATTATCTTTTCTTACCTGATTTATCATTCTCGCAGACGTTCCTCGCCGTTAGAAGAATGGAAGAAGCAAACTATATCTTTCACTGCATAAGAAGTACCATAGCCTGGTGAGTAACATGATAACCCATTGGTAGTAAGGTTAGAGATAAACCCCAAGCAAGTAGTAGAGGAAGATAAAGAAAATGATAATGAAAATGAAGATTCTTGGGCCATTAATAGAGTTCTAATAGACACAGGCAGCTCAGTTGACATATTATTTTATCATACCTACAAGACCATGGGTGGAAGAGACGGAGATCTAATACCATCAACGTATAAAATCTATGGTTTTAATGGTACTGCCAATAAACCCAAAGGGGAAATTGAAATGCGGATTCCATTAAAGGGGATAACTTCCAAGATCTTGTTCTGTGTTGTTGACATTGAATCACCTTACAATGCCTTGATTGGTCGAACTTGGCTATATGGGATATTAGGTGTAGCATCTACTTTCCACCAGTGTGTTAAATTTCCCCATCCTAATGGTGTTGGAATTATTAAGGGAGATTTGGGAGAAAGCAAGAAATGTTATGAGATTGATATAAAATCTTGCGAGGAAAGAGCTGAGAAGAAGACCAATTGGAAATAAGCGACGACAGAGATGTGAAAGATTGATGATTGATTCAATAGAGCAGCGAGAGGAAGATGATGACGAGCGGCTCGCAGATAAGGAAAAAACAGCAAAACGTAGCAGAAAAGCAGAACCAGGAAATAGTAAGTAGAAAGGTAAAATGATGAAATTTAAAGAAGCTTACGTAGAATTTGTTTGAAGAACATGCAATTGAAAAGAATACTCTGTCGGAAAAAATTGCAAAACTTTACAAGAAAATCAAAGAAATGAAATTTTATCAGAGTTACAATACGCGCGAGAAACGCGAATAAAATTTCGCAGAGATTAATAGAAAAAATTCTCCATAGTATAATCTGCAGAGACAATGGGAACATTTTTAAATTGAGGAGCATATTCAAGAAGCAATCTAATACAATCTCCACCTAATTGTATATCGCTCGCGAGAACCTCTCGTCAGATATTATTTGATAGAATAATGGTAGTTCTGGGTCATAGAGAGGAAGGGGAAGACCAGCTTCAAGTTGACCTAGTGATAGTATGATTTTCTGGCGAGAGCATTGATGATCAGAACATAGTTTGAGAGAAAGTTCAGATTTAGGGCTTTGACCTGGAATTTTAGACAAGGTAAAACCTTTGTTTTTGAGTTTTTCTTGCATCTCTCTAAAATCAATCAAATTTTTAGCACCAGCAGCAACCATTTTTGAGTATGGGAATGAAAGAGGGTTGGAAAATAAGGAAAGAATCACAGCGACAACAGACGCGCAATTTACGGAAGAACAGTAAACTTGCAGAGAAATTACGGAGAGAAAGAAGAAGAAAGTAAAAGAGGAAAATAAAATAATGAAAGAAGTATTTATAGAAGAAGAAATTTCTCGAAGAAGGTGAATGCAATAAATGCTAAAATATAAGACCTTAGATCAAATCTCTGTCACAAAAAATCATATAAAAGCTAAGTACCACTTCCTTGAATATTGCTTGAAGAGCGATCTTTAAGGAAAAATCAATTGTTGTAATAGTCTTTGATCTTTGTTGATGAAGGAACGAGCGAAAGAATACTGGACTTGAGAAGTACGTACTTGCCTCTATTCTTTTGTGAAGTTCCATATCTTTGCTAAGTAAATAAGAAGTATTAACTCTTGAAGTATTCAAAGTATGAAGTATCCTTGAAGAAATATAAGAAGTACTCAATCCTCAAAGTATAAGAAGTATCCTTCCTTGGATGAAAATCATAAGTATTGCCTCTGTTCATGCGAAATTATTACTTCATTTTTGGTGAAAATCCCTATCTATTTTGGAAATGATTCTTGCCGAGAAGATAAAGAACATAAAATTTTTTCTTGGTAATCCATAGTTGCCTCTGTTCTTTATCTATGGAGGTAGAATCCTTGAGAAAATGTTAAATGAACGAATTGTATCTTTTTCTTATCTTGCCTCTGCCTCCTGTGATAAAATAATCATATTCTGCGAAATAACCACATTTCCTACGAAATTCTGGAAAAGTCTGCGAGATGCTGAATGATTTTGCAAGTGTCTGAATGTGTCTGCAAGTTTCTGAATAACCCTGCGAAAGGATGAATAGTGCTGAATAGTCCCGCGATGAATAGTATTGTGATAAATAGTACTGAATAGTGCCACGATGAATAGTTCCGTAATGAATAGTGCTGCGATAAATATTGCTGCGAGATTGTAGACAATCCTCTTGAGAGACTCTGAATAATACTTTTGAGAAATTCTGAACAATATTTTTGAGAGATTATGAATAGTATTTCTGAGAGATTCTAAATAGTACTTGCTATCTCTCTTGCGATGAGCAAATCTTTCCTGCATGATTGAAAGAAAATAATTAATGTTTGAGATTATTCTATTGGTCTTATTTTGCCTTCCTAGTTAAAGGTCTTATTTTGCCAATTTTTCTTTTTGCGACAAAATCACAGGACATCTTTACATTTGCATGTATTGACCCATTGATCTTGCCTTATCATTATTCCTTGATTGTATTGCGACAATATGACAAGTCTAAGTTCCCCCGCGAGATCAAAGCCTCATGACATTGCCGTCTTGCGATGAATTAGCAGGACGTCTTTACACTTTCATGTAAAAACCCATTGATCTCATCTAAACATATCTATTATGGCCTGTTGCCTCTGTATAATTTACGTCATGCGATAATATGACAGTCCTAAATGTTCTTGCGATCATAAAGCCCCATGACATTGCCGTCTTTAGACACTTATCAACTCCCTAATGGAGGGTGCCGCCCTTATCTTCCCCTTGGTTGCCCCTTCAAGGAGGGCACATCGGCCATACAAGACTAGCTTCTCCCATCTAGATTTACCAACAACCAGTTGTTTTCGCAGCCTCTTGTCCTTTATGCCTATATGGATTATAGTTACAAGACTGCACCCTAAGTGGGGTTTTCTTCGGGCCAAGTGCATCATAGCCAAGACTTACCAAGAATGTCCAGGGTAGTTTCGTACGCCCGGGGCACCCTTGGCTCAACCGTGTACCTCGGCACCTTGGTCATACTTTGCACTTCTTAGAAGAGGTCCTTAGTCGTCCAACCAGGGTATAACCTTATATAGTTGGAAATCCAAGATCCCTCTCCTGGATAGGTTTTCTTTAACCCCAACGTCTGCATAACTCAGGTTCCAGCAGCGGTATAACCTTATCCCTGAGTCATGTCAAGAGATACCCCCTTATATGACGCGCTATTAGGTCTTACATTTGCCTCTTGCGAAATTTTATTCGCGAACTAGGGTGCACGCCATAAAGTTTCGTCCCATTCTATTAATCTTTGCGAAATTTTATCCGCGTTTCTCGCGATATTTTCGCGTTTCTTCATTCTTTAATTTCTGTCAATTACTTTCATTCTCATAACATCATATTTGAAGTAAATATTCTTTAAAATCTTTTGAAATCTTAAAAATATTCTTTGAAATCTTGCGATTGTATTGCATTTGTTAAATCAAAAATCTCTTTCTGTAAAAGAAATATTCTAAAGAAATATTTGAAATCTTCTTTGAAATCTTGCGATTGTATTGCGTTTTTAAATCAAAAATCTTCTGTAAAAGTATTTTTTCTAGAGAAATATATAAATTAAATGTTCTCGGTTTTTTGTGATTTTGAAGTCTTTGTAATCTTGCGAGAGTATCACTTTTTTGGAAATGAAATGAAATCAATTTTTTTTTTAAATCTTAGAAATCTTTGCAACAGTTTCATTTTCTATAATCTTTGAAAATTTTGAATTTTTTTGAAATATTATAAATCTTAGAAATGTTCTTTGAAATCTTGCGATTGTATCGCTTCTAGTAAATTAAATTAAAAAATTTCATTTTCTGTAAGTAAAATATTCAAGGAAGTGGTACTTAGCTTTTATATGATTTTCTGTGACTGCCATCTCTCGCGAAGTATTTGATTTGCTTGTGAATTGAGAAGAAATGAAAAATGAACTCTTGATCTGCCTCTTGCATACTCTCACACCATACCAATTGTTCTAACCCCTTCTTGCAAAATTTGTCTGCGAAGTAATCTCCCATTTTCTTCTTATTATTTTCTTTAATCATGGCCATATGTGTGTCATGTTTTCCGCAATATGAGAAAACATTGTAGCTTTACTCAATTTCTTCGCTGTACTTATGTAGGTACTGAATATCGCAAGATAGTTCACGAGTATCATAATAAATAAAGGAGGAAAGAGTTATAAAATGATACGATAATAGAAGTAGCGCGGAGAAATATGAAGTTTTGCGAGGATGAAATAATCTTGCGAGAATGAATTGCGATACTTCGCAATTCATGTACAACTGTATAAGTTTTACTATAAATAGGAGTTCAAATGTAAAATTCGGGAGGTTATTTTAGTAAGTGTAAGAAATTATCTTAGGAAAGAGAATAGAAAAAGTTGTAACTATTCTAATTCCATTTTGATAATTCCATGTAATCAACTAAGAGAATTAATAAGAAAGTTATCATTCATCATCAAGAACTTCTTGAGTTTTTACTAATTCTATTAAGGGTGTAGTTGTAGGTTATTCAGCAACTACATAATTGGCGCTAGAAGGAGGGGTTTGAAGAATTTCTGTACCAGAAAAATGACAGGAAGAAGAAACACATCAGAACCATTAACTGAAGTAAGAAGAAGTGTAAGGCTTGCAGGAGGAGAAGCAAATATAACAGGAGAACCTAGTAGGAGAAGGAGTAATCGAAGAAATCAAGCTCAACAAATAATAGATCATAATCGAGTGAGTATACACACTTGGAGAACTGATACACCAGAGGAAGAAGATAGAGAACCACAAATCAGAGAAAATGGAAGGTTGATAGGAGGAACAATTCTTGAAAGAGAAAGGGAGATATTAGAAACATTAAGACAAGGAATCCAAGAAGAACGAATGATCGAAGCTGAAGAACGTGCCAATTTAACAAGACAAAATCAAGAATTGAGGATGGAAAATGAGATGCTACAAAGAAGGAAATCTCAAAGTGTTGCAAGATCAAATGTTAGGACAGAAAGAGAAGGACAAAATTCACCGATAACCAATAATGAAAATAATATGCAAGAACAAGCGCAGAATCAAGGTGAAAGAAATCAAGAGAATCGTTTCATTTTAATACCAAACCACGAACAAAACATGGAGAATTTACGAACAAGGCCAAATCCTAGAGAAAGCAATCAGAATCGAGAGGAAGAACAACAACTTATGGAAGAAACTGAGAAACAACAAGCAATACATCAAAACAATCACGAGAATGGAGTAAGAAGATATGAAGAGGCTCGTAACAAAAAAAATGTTAAGTATGAAAGAATTAAGAGAAGATTTGTAATCAACAAACAGAAGTAGAGAGGAATGAACCAAACTCTCGAGTCAGAGTACAAACAAATCAAGAAGAAGTAAATCATAGAAGGAGGAGAAATGAAGAAGAAGAAATTCCTGATATTCGCATGAGAAGAATGAGAAGAATAGAAAGGGAAGAACAAGAATTCCAAGATACTCTGCGACTGAACAATTATGATAATTTAGAAAGAAGATATTTGCAGAATTGTGCAAATGAAAACATTAATGAAGAATATGATAGAATGCGAAGGATCGCAAGGGAGGAAGCGGAAGAACGTAGAATAAGAGAAGCTGCATTAAAAAGACCAATGGATGAGAGTTCTGAGGCAAATGCACGGATTTTTCGAGAATTAGCAGAAATGAGAGGGATGATAAACAATAGAAGAGGAGGAGATAGAAGGCAATTAGATGAAGCAATAGAAGAAGCTTCGAGGACTCCATTTGCTAGAGAAGTACAATTGGGAGGAATTCCACCAAAATGCAATTTGCCCACACTTACCAGTATCTTTGATGGGACTTCATGTGCTATTCAGCACATTAAAGCATACATAAGATGCATGTTACAATAGGAGAATCATGATGTTGTGTTATGCAAGTACTTCGCATCGAGTTTAACAGGGGAAGCTTTAAAATGGTTCGAAGGACTCCCTAATAACACTATTACGTCATTCAGTCATTTGCAAGCAACTTTCCTTGGAGCATATATCACAAATCACTCTTCACGGCTTGGTATTGAAGATGTATTTGGTTTAAAACAAAGAGTGGGTGAAAGTTTGAAGCATTTGGTAAGACAATGGAAGACTATGTGCAGTGATATATGGCAGGGGGCGTGTGGATGAGAGATACTTGATTCTCGTCCTTCATAAATGCGATGTTCGCAACTGAACAATTATATGTTCAAATCTTCAAGAAAGAATTCCATAATGATGACAGAGTTACGAGAATTGCAAGAAGAATACATTACACTAGAGGAAAAGCAAAACAGTATGGAGTCATATCCAAAGAGCAAACACTAGCAATCAAGATGGAGGAGCAAATTTACTTCCCAAAATAATCAATGTAGTAGCAGGTACTTCGCAAACATCCTCACAAACTTCTTCGCAAATTTCAGAAGAGAAGAAAATCAATGATAGCCAGCCAAAAATGGTAGCAATGGGTAGTAGAGATCAAGAAGAGTATGATAGAGAGAGGAATTTCTATAATCGAATAGGAAATAACCAAATTCCAAGATTAGATCAACAACAAGAAAATTATGGGGGACAAAGGCAAAATTATTTTGGACAAGGGAACTAGAGACAAAATTATAACAATGGTCAAGGAGGTCAAAGAATGGTGAGGGAAGAGATAAAGTTGCCACCTTTGAATACAAGTGTAGAAAAGATATGGCAAGCAATTATCCTGGTAGAGCATATACCAACTCCATAGAACATGGGAAAGGAACCACCAATGGGTCCAAGAAGTCATGAATTTTGTTCATATCATCATTTTCATGGACATTCTACAAATAATTTCCATAATATCAAGAGGATAATCTTGCGAATGATTGATCTTACTTAAGCAGACACAGTCGCAACAATTACCACAGGCTCCAGCCATAACTCGCAGGGAGAACACAACAAAAGAAAAAGGAGAAGAAATCCTACATATAGAAGTGGGATCAAAAGCAAGGAATATTTTCTGTAATTCCATTGTTCATTCATATAAAACTATAGAATATTTTCATGATAATATTTTAAGAAGGGTATATGCAAGGTATGGTGAAGGAAAGGAAGTAATGAACATCGCAAAAATTTCACGACTTGAAGATTGGCAGAAACGTGAAATTTCTTTTAAAGCTACTGAAATTCCAGAAGGTTGTGAAGCACATGATAATCCATTGGTAGTAAGATTAGCAATCTACATGAATATGGAGGAAAACGAAGATGATATGGAGGAAGAATCAATTGGTCTTAATAGGATTTTGATTGATACGGGAAGTTCTGTCAATATCCTCTTCTATTCTGCTTACAAAACTATGGGGGGAAAAGATGCAGATTTAATACCTTCTACTTACGAATTTATGGTTTTAATGGAACTGCCAACAAGCCCAAAGGAGAAGTGAGCATGCGAATTCCATTAAGTGGAATGCGAACTGAAATTGTTCGCGTTGTTGATGTCGAATCACCATATAATGCTTTGATAGGAAGACCATGGCTTCATGGAATTCTAGGTGTAGCTTCCACTCTACATCAGTGCATAAAGTTTCCTCATATGAAGGGTATTGGAATTATCAAGGGTGATTGGGCTGAGGGAAAGAAATGTTACGATACAGAAGTAGAAGTTTGCGAAGGAAAAACTACTGAGAAGGAAAATTGGAGAAAAATAGCAAAGGCTGTGAAAAGAAGTGAAAATTTAATGGCGGAGGATTAAGGAAAAAGAGAATTACGATGATAATCGTACAAGAAATTTACGATGATAATAAGGGGTTGTGATTTGCGAAGAAAAAAGAAGGAAAATAATAAAACAAGAAGGTAATTAGAATGTTTGCTCGTGGAAATAAGGTATGTGGCAAAACAAATTTTTTTTATTTCGTGATAAATTTTACGAATATTGTTTGCTCGCAGGAAATTGGGAAAAGTTACGAATTTCAAAATTTATATTACGATTAAAATTTCATTAATTTGCGAATAAAAGACCGCAATCTGTGATCAGCCTCCAAAAAATAAAGAGAGCCGCATAAAATTTTATACAGGCAAACCTTTGTGGCGTACACCCTAGTTCGCGAAGCTATATTTCGTAAGAGGCAAAGTCCTAAAGTACGTCATTTAAGGGGGTACCTATAAACGTGGCTAAGGGTAACCGGAACACCACCAAGGACCCTTAGTACATGGTAAAAATTTAGGGGTACAACCCAATAATGGGGTACCTATCCGGGTTAGACACCTTGGATTCTCACCTAATCTAGCGATATTACGCAATATAAAATGCGGTGTAAGAGGATTTAGGTTGGGCGACTAAGGCATACTGTCTTTCCCAAGAAGTGCAGAAAACGATCAAGGCGCCGAGGTACACGGTTGAGTCAAGAGTGCCGGGTGAGGTTGAACCACATCTGCCATTTTTGACAAGTCTTGGCAAATGATGCACTTGGCCCAAAGATACCCCATAGGGTGCAACCTCGTAACTATAAGACCTATAGGCAAAATGGATAAGAGGTTGCGATCAAAAGCTGGTTGTTGGCAGAACCGTATGGGAAGAGCTAACCTTGTATGGTCGATGTACGCTTCCTTGAAGGGGAAACCAGGGGGAAGATAAAGGGCAGCACCCTCCATTAGGGAGCTGATACGTGTTATAAGACGCAAATTTCATGAGGCTTCTTGTTTGCGAAAACATAAAGGCTTGTCATATTTGTGCAACAAATGAAATTCTGCGAGAATTCTAAAAAAAAAAAAAAAAAAAAAAAAAGAACTCGCAGAACATAATAAAGAAGTTAAGATGAGATCAATGGGTCACTACATGAAAGTGTAGAGACGTCCTGCGATTTCATCGCAAGACGGCAATGTCATGGGGATTTATGTTCGCAAGAATATTTAGGCCTGTCATATTGTCGCAACACTTCCTGAAGAGGCTAAAATACTATACAAAGAAGTTAAGGCAAGATCAATGGGTTTTTGCATGAAAGTGTAAGAACGTCCTGCGATTTTGTCGCTCCAAAAGAGGTGGCAAAATAAGACCTTTACTTAGGAAGGCATGATAAGACCACATCAATTAATGAAATTTATTCCATCAATATCATTGAAGAATTTTTACAAGAATATACATCATGAAGTTTTGAAGAGAAGACAGCTTCGTCAATACCATTGAAGAAGTTTTACAAGAAATCCTATCAAAGAAGATAACATCATTGAAGAATTTTCACGAAGACTTAACAAAAGATATGATTTTGATAGCAATCAAATACAGATAAGTTCATACTCGTAAAATTACACGAGAATTACATACTTCTTATACTTCACCATATATTAAATATTCCTCCACAAATTCAATACTATTTATACTTCTTCAAGAATATATCATATTTATTATACTTCTTCAACGGATATTTAATTTTGCGAAGGTTAAGTACTTATTATATTTCTTCATATAGTGAGTAATAATTCTTATACTTCTTCATATATTGGGCAATTCTTCATGAATTGAATACTGCTAATACTTCTTCAAATATATTTTATATTTCTTATACTTCTTAAGGGTATTTCATATTTCGTACACTTCATACTTCCTATACTTCAAGGGGATATTTATTATTTACTTCGCAACATTCCGCAAAAGGCAAAAGGGCTTATATTTCTTATACTTCGAAGGGAGGATTTTTTATTTATAATCACAATAAGAAGAAACTTCGTAAGATAAATTGAGAAGGATATTCTAATACTTCCAGCGATAGTTGATTATTTGAAGAGCAATAATAAGGGGAAAGGGAGTACTAAGCTAAATCTTTAAGATATATTATTTCTCTTCACATGATCAAGTTATGTGAATAAGGGAAACAATCAATCAAAGAAAGATTAATTCAAATTAAGCTTAGAAAAAGAAATTGTTGGATTGATTAAAAGTGCAATCAAGAAGAAAGTGTTGTATTGAAAAGAAACAGAACAGACATACAAAAAAGAGTGAAGTTACAGAACAGATTTACAAAAAAGAGTGAAGTTATTTTTCGGGCGATCTATTCCCATCAAAATTATCTTCTTCTTCAACTTCACTATCATCTTCAACTTCACTTTCAGAGATTTCCAGATATGGAGTATCTTGAGAATTTCTTCGAAAGGAGCGTATGGTACTTCTTGAGAGGAATTTCATTGTCTTCGAAAATCTTGCGAGTCATCTTAGCTCGAAAACGCTTGACATATAAACTATGGTTATCTTTGGAAATCGAAGTGAGATCTCAAATCAGAAATTTTCTTATTACGATTAGCAAGGATAGTTTCCAGATCGTTATTCATCTTCGCATAATTTTTTTCAGCAAGGAGAGAAATTAAGGAATTGGTTAGCAAATTACGAAGGAAAAGTAATCAAAATAATTACCATCGCAAAGAATTTAACTTCTAGTTGCTTCTTATCATTACGAAGAGAAGAATTTTCAATCTTTAATTGATTATTCTCCTCAAGAATAGAAAAATTATCAATTGCGATGCTCGCAGATTGTGAATTATCTTCGTGACGGGATATTAATTCTGCATTATAAATACTTAAATCCTCTACTTTCTGACGGAGATTTGAATTTTCAACCTCTAACTTCTTACAACGATTCAAAGTTTTATTCTCAGCAATAGAATGACGTCTTTCCCAATCGAAGCAAACTGCACAACTAACTCTTCCAACCTAAACAAGAAAAAAGGGGTTAGAAATCAACAAAATAAGGGAAATAAACAAGGAATAGAGAAGTAACTTACCATGCTACCTAAAGCATATAATGAAGCAGGAGAGACGAATCTTGAAATTCCTTTGAGGGAGTTATTATCAATTACAGTAGGAACTTTACAAGCCTTCGCAATAAGTTTGCGAGCATTCGCTGTAGGAGAATTTCCTAATCCACGAGAAGAATGGAGGAAAGCCTCAGAGATGCTAACCATTGCTGAGGCAAAAGTTTCTGGATACTGAAATCTTCATTTCCACCTTCATCAACATCATTATCATCATCTCCTTCGTCAGAAAGGGTATCGGAATTAGAACTAAAGTCCTTCTCAGGAAATTTATCATCTTCATCACCAAGATCTTCCTCAATATTCTCATTAGAAGAAATTACATTGGAATGAGACTTGGTTGATAGTTTCTTCTTTTTCCTCCTCTCGTAAACAACATCTTGAAGTTTTCTTTTCCCTTTGCGAAGAGCATCATCTTGACTACCAGAAGCTTGGGTAACCTTCGCAGAACGAAGAGTTTGTTGTCTTGCAGTAAACCTTTTAGAAGAAGTAGAACTCTTATTTTCACTCGCGGCAATCTCAGGAAGAAGTGGAACCTGAAAATTCAAATAAGGATAAGAAACAGAGGCAACAATATATTGTTTAGAAAAATACAAGAGTGTTTATTACCTCATTTGAAATTAAAGAGTAACAAAAAGATAAGGAGATGGAAGTACATACATTTCTAAAACCCAAGGTTGATAATGGCGGTTACGAAGGTTCGCAGGAAGTTCTACTATCCCAGAAATATAAGAACCTGATAATATTAAAGGGTACTTATACCAATCTTCATCATTAGAACGATGAGGTGTCTTATTATTTCCTGAAGCATAGTCAATATCGTGCATGAGAAGATCATTTTCTGCGATATTAGCTTTACGATGAAGACGAACACCCCAACGATTATTTTCTTTCCTCGCAGGAATTAGTGTGTAACTTTTGAAGAAACCCTCAACTGTATAATTCGCAGCAACAATTTCCATATTTTCAAATCCAGGTTTCCTAAGGTCAACTGAATACAAAGATTTCCCAAAAGCGGCACGATTTGCGAATTCAACTAAGAGGCGAATACAATCACCAGTCAATTGGTAAATGGCACAAGAAAAATTGGGGTGGGAAATAATTTCATAGAATAGAGTAAAGTTAACATCATAAAGAGGAAGAGGAAGACCTGCGAGGATTTGACCTCGTGAGATTAAAATTTTCTGATCATCCCAAACATAGTTGGTAAAGAGCTTCATACAGAGAGAAGATTTATTATCATAACCTTCAATCTCAGAGAGAATGAGGTCCCTATTAGCAAGTTCTGCATTAATCTGTTCAATAGTTTTCTTCTTTGGTGCCATTGAATATAAGAGGGAAAATAGAAAGGAAAAAAGATAAAAGAGATTGCAGAGGCAGAAGTGGTGAAGAAGATGAATAAGATAAGAGAATAAAAAGCAAAAACAAAGGATGATATTTATAAATAGAGAGAGCTTGATGAAGATAGAAACTCATTAATACGAGTAAGCGTGAACGGTTTAAAAGAACGGTTACGAAGAAACGTGTCAAAAAGATAAGGGAAAAGTAAAAAGACGTGTTGCGAACTTGATGGGTGGTAATAACTACACTAAGTTTACGTGAATAGGGATTCTCATGACATTTGTTCTTCGTAGAATTGACATGAGAAGAGGCAAGATGTAGGTACTGAATATCGCAAGATAATAGTTCACGAGTATCATAATAAATAAAGGAGGAAAGAGTTATAAAATGATACGATAATAGAAGTAGCGCGGAGAAATATGAAGTTTTGTGAGGATGAAATAATCTTGCGAGAATGAATTGCGATACTTCGCAATTCATGTACAGCTGTATAAGTTTTACTATAAATAGGAGTTCAAATGTAAAATTCGGGAGGTTCTTTTAGTAAGTGTAAGAAATTATCTTAGGAAAGAGAATAGAAAAAGTTGTAACTATTCTAATTCCATTTTGATAATTCCATGTAATCAACTAAGAGAATTAATAAGAAATTTATCATTCATCATCAAGAACTTCTTGAGTTTTTACTAATTCTATTGAGGGTGTAGTTGTAGGTTATTCAGCAACTACACTTCCACTTCATTTCTTCACAGAAGCTTTTCAACTGTATTTACTCTTTGCAGGAACTTGCCTTCGTCTTTATCTAATTTTTTGTCTTCGCTATAAATATTATCTTCGCAAATATTGACAGATGTGACCTTATTTTTTGTTGATGAAGTAGACTTTTATGGCCCTTTTTTTTTCAATAATCTCCCAAAAAATATCACCAACTCTTTAAATCTCTTTAATTGATGAACTGGGCTTCTGTATTGTGAGAATAAGTAAAGTTAACAAACTGGGTTTTCACAGAATAGGAAATCTCTTTTTTTTAATTTCCTGTTTAATAAGAAATCTTTTTGATTTCATGTTCATTTCCTGTTGGCTTGGACAAACTGGGCCCTCGCAGAATAAATAAGGTTGCTTCGGTTTCCGATCTTTCTTTTTGAACATCTTATCATCTTACTCCTATACAAAGTAACAGTTGCAACAATTTGTTCTTCGTCCCTTCTTTGTTTCTGCGATTTTCTTCCTTGCTGCTAAACTACTTCGCAGGAGCAAATAGTTTCATTTGCTGCTACCATTTTGTATTGGGAAAGTTTAGTCATCCATCGCAGGTAAAACTGAATGATCGTTATCTCTGTTCATCGCAGGTTCATGCTGAAATGACTTATTCTTCACATATCGCAGCTTCTTTGGTATCTGCTCGTCAATCCTTAATTGTTTGCCTGAGATCATCATCTTCATGTTTGACTGTTATATGTATAACTTTAGATGCTTGATGAAATTTTTAAATTGCAAAATTTTGGAAAAATAATTTAGAGATGAGAGGGTGAGAATACTTCCCGCTCAATTGTGTTTCTCATTGCCCTTGAACCTTTGTTGATTTGGGAGAGATTTTCACTGCTCGCAGCTCTTACGGTCATCATGGGTTGATGTACTTAGTAGCTTCTTCTTTCTTTTCCTTTGTTGGAGTTGGGGACGAACATGACTTTACTTCATATTTCATTTTCTTTTTGCTCGCGGTTTCATCTCGCTGGATTGGCTGTCTTCTTTTATAAGTTGTCCTTCTTCACTCTTTGGCGTTGTTACTCGCAGCTCTTGAACATTGGATCTTTGAATTCGTTGTTGAATTGGTCTGGGATTTGCTGACGATTCTTGATGTTTTCTTTCATCTGCAAAACTTTTTCTCCTGCTAACTTCTTTACCTACCAGTTTCTCCATGTTGTCTGGTACATCCCTGCTGCTTATTATCAAAATGAAAATGAAGATCAAAATATCTTTGTGGTAAATGCATTTTTTATTGGTGAGGTTTCTGGCATGCACCTTAGTTCGCGGATACAATTTCGCAAGAGGCACGTATAAGACCTAATAGTGCGTCATATAAGGGGGTATATCTTGACATGACTCAGTGATAAGGCTATACCACTGCTGGAATCTGAGTTATGCAGAAGTTGGGGTTAAAGAAAACCTATCCAGGAGAGGGATCTTGGATTTCCAACTATATAAGGTTATACCCTGGTTGGACGACTGAGAATCTCTTCTAAGAAGTGCAAAGTATGACCAAGGCGCCGAGGTACACGGTTGAGCCAAGGGTGCCCGGGGCGTACGAAACTACCCTAGCCATTCTTGGTAAGTCTTGGCTATGATGCACTTGGCCTGAAGAAAACCCCACTTAGGCTACAGTCTTGTGACTATAAGCCATATAGGCATAAAGGACAAGAGGCTGTGAAAACAGCTGGTTGTTGGCAAATCTGGATGGGAGGAGCTAGTCTTGTATGGCCGATGTTCCCTCCTTGAAGGGGAAACCAGGGGGAAGATAAAGGAGGCACCATCCATTAGGGAGCTGATAAGTGTCTAAAGACGGCAATGTCATGGGGCTTTATGATCGCAAGAAAATTTAGGCCTGTCATATTGTCGCGTGACGAAAGTTATACAAAGGCAACAAGACAAAAGAGAAAAGTTAAGATGAGATCAATGGGTTTTTACATTTAAAAAGTGTAAAGACGTCCTGCGATTTCATCGCAAGACGACAATGTCATAAGGTTTAATTCTTGCAAGAGAGTTTATACTTATCATGTTGTCGCAGATATGTTGAAAAAATATTGATAAGACAAGATCAATGGGTCAATACATGCAAATGTAAAGACGTCCTGCGATTTTGTCGCAGAAAGAAAAAATATGGCAAAGTAAGACCTTTTATTAGGAAGGCATAATAAGACCATAAGATTATTGCGATACGGCTCGCAGAAGTTATGAGATTTGGGATTCTACGCATAAATCATAAAGTTATTGCTAGCGATAACATCGCCAATATTGAGGCAACTTTAATTTGATTCACAATTAATATCTAATCTCTATTCAATTTTTTTATATTGCAGATGAATAACAGAGGCAAGTATGGGAATGCATAGAATGATGAAATTATTATTCATCCATCATATGATAAAATTGCATAGATGATACATTTATACAAATAATTAAAGGATAATAACTATGATTGATTTTGATTATGTTGCAGAAAAAAGAATTATTTTTTGATTCATACAGATAAGAGCAAAAGAAGTTTACACATCAAATTGGAGAAGCTCACAACAATGTTACGAGAAGCAGAAAATAAATGTACAAAATTTATAAGGAAAATAAAAGGAAGAAAAATAATTATTTGGATCCTTCACTTTCTTCATCAAGTTACTTGTCATCGCCAGATTCCTCTTCTTCATCATTGTTAACTTCATCTTCATCAGATTTCTTTTCATCGCAAGACTTTTCTTCATTACCACTATTATTGTCGTCTTCACCATCGCTAGATTCCTCAGCTTCGCTATCAGAGATAACTAGATTTGGGGTATCAGCTGGAATTTCCTTTGCAAGATCAGGATATGTAGAATGAGGAATACCATGATCATCGCAGACTAGTTTAACAGCGTCATTAAGAACACGGAGAAGGGCATTACTAAAATTTGAAGATGAGATTTTCAATTTATCCTTCAATCTAGAATACTTTTCATTGCGAGAAGATAGATTTCCAGCGAGTTGGCTTTTCTCTTCTTCTAACTCATCAAATCTTTTGCGATAGTTCTTTTCGGATGCTGCGAGCAAAAGATAACAAAGTTAATACATATAAGGATGATTCAACTAGAAAATAAATTAGTGGAATCATGAGAGTGATAACCTTCTCTTTCAACAATCATATCTTTAATTAAGGCAGAGTGACCAGTTTGAAGACTAATATTTACACCTACATTATTTCTGGCGTTATCAAGAACCATTACAGCCCAAGAAAATTCATTATCACTAGTAATAAGGAGACGGGAACGAATTTGGTTTTATCTTTCAACAAAATCCATTTTCTCACGGATAAGTCTATCCCTTTCAACTTGAACTTCTAGAATGGTTTTATGGAAATTTGATAAAGCTTCAGCTTCTTGTGTAGATATACGATCTTTGTCTTTGGAAAGATCATTATTAATAGCCTTTAAAGTTTTGATCTATGTTTTGTAATTGTGGAGAAGTTCTTTGAATCTGTGGGTAATATCTAAACAAGATCTGTAATCAATTTCTAAGAGACGAAACTTAGATCTGAGTTTATTTATGGAAAGGGAATTAATATTGGAAGGATTATTTAAATAATTATTAAGAAGTTCTAGAAGAGTATCATTATCTATAGGTTCAGGAAAAGAGCGAATGGTTAAAGCCTCATCAGTGAGACCATAAACGTCTGCGAGAATGATAAATCAGGTAAGAAAGAATAGTGAAACATATAATTATAAAGGAAAAGAAGAAGGTTATCATACCTAAGAGTTGTTTTTTAACAGTATCAAGATTGGATACTTTGAGCGATTGTTGAAGAAGATTATTCTCAAGTTCTTTATTCTTCTCGCGAAGATTAGTAAGTTCAGCTTCCATTTGTTCATTTTTCGCACGAAGATTAGAAGATTCAGATTTTAGTTCTTCATTCTTTTGACAAAGAACAACATTCTTTTGTTGAGAAAGTTCACGCCTATTGTCTAAATCAGAAGAAACAACAAAAGCAGCTCTTCCAACCTGCGATAGAACTATATAAGTTAAAATCTGGCAAAAATATTAATAAGAACATAAAAAAGGATGAACAAGTAGAAACATACCAGGCTCCCAAGTGAATTTAAGAGACTTGGAGTCAGCGATCTTGAAACCCCGCGAAGAGAATCACTATCAGCTAGTATGGGAGCATCGCAGACTTTGGCGATGGACTGGGATATTTCATTAACAGCTTCATCTCCATACTCATTTGGGATACCAAACATATTCTTGCCAAAAATTCTGGATAAATGAGCCATCGAAGAATCAGAAGAAGAAGAATTCTTTATAGAAGGGAAGCTGTTATCATTGAAATCCTCATCATTATTGTCCTTGTCAAGATCAACACTTGGATTTTCTGGAATGGGTTGAGGAGTTGAAGAATAAAAAGGTTGGGTCTTCCTTTTCTACAAAGGAGGATCGCCAGATTCTTCATCGCGAGGGGTAGAAGACTTCCCTTTGGGAGGAACAACAGATTTATCCTGATCGCTAGATTCTTCACCGCGAGGGGCAGAAGGCTTCCCTTTGGGAGGAATAGTAGATTTATTCTTTGAATACCTCTCCTTAGTTCTCACGGGTTTTATTGGTTCTAGTTCTTCGATTTCCTGCGAGCACAGATGAAGATAAGAAATAGGGGCAACAATATAATGTTAAAATTTATGAGGAAATATTTCTTACTTCATCCGTGAAAGATTTAAGAGCTAAGAAAGTGCTGGTTTTCCTAAGAGTTTGGTAGCTGAGCTTCATTCTATCAATCTGAGAAAGATCAAAATAGTTAGCGAGAATATAAAGAAGATAGTGAATAATAATAATGTAAAAAGTTGAGAGAGTATACTTCTTTAGATCTTTCAGGCCAGTTTAAGAGACATGGCTCATACTCTGAGAGATTCGCAGGTAATGGGAGAGAACCATATATATAAGGACCTTCAATACATAATGGAAAGATTAACCACTTGTCATCGCTAGAGTGGCGAGGACCTTTATTAGTAGGCGTATGAAAGTCAATGTCCAGCATGAGAGCTTTTTCAACATCGATCTTATCTTTCTTCAAGCGAACACCCCAACAAGTGCCATCCCTCTTCATAGGAACTATCTTGTAATTTTTGAAAAAATTCTCCACAGTATAATCTGCAGAGACTATGGGAACATCTTTAAATTGAGGATTCTTCGCAGCTTCAGGATAGCGAGATCCTTTATCAGCGCCGCGAGAAGCATATTCAAGCAACAATCTAATACAATCTCCACCTAATTGATATATCGCTCGCGAGAACCTCTCGTCAGATATTATTTGATAGAATAATGGTAGTTTCAGGTCATAGAGAGGAAGGGGAAGACCAGCTTCAAGTTGAACCAGCGATACTATGATTTTCTGGCGAGAGCATTGATGATCATAAAATAGTTTGAGAGAAAGTTCAGATTTAGGGCTTTGACCTGGAACTGTAGACAAGGTAAAACCTTTGTTTTTGAGTTTTTCTTGCATCTCTCTAAAAGCAATCAAATTTTTAGCACCAGCAGCAACCATTTTTGAGTATGGGAATGAAAGAGGTTTGGAAAATAAGGAAAGAATCACAGCGATAACAGACGCGCAATTTACGGAAGAAAAGTAAACTTGCATAGAAAGAATAAGAAAGTAAAAGAGGAAAAGAAAAGAATGAAAGAAGTATTTATAGAAGAAGAAATTTCTCGAAGAAGGTGAATGCAATTAATGATAAGAAAAGACATGAACGGCCAGATCGCAACGGCTAGAGAGGACGTGTCGCAAATTCATTAGGAGAAAGAATGCGTGAAAACAGCTGGCGAAGGATGCAGAAACGTGTCAGAACAGAGATTAATGAAGAGATAAGTGGTTGCGGAATTATTAAAAGTTCTCATGATCTTCTCTTCTTCGCAGAGAAGACATGAGAAGAGGCAAGATGTAGGACCAGAATATCGCTACATCTATTCTCTGCGAGATTAACAACGCTTCCCAGCGAGCATCACCGCAAGATCTTCCTTATACACTTTGCGAGTGTCACAAAAGCAATCAAAAGAGCGACGTAATAAATGACGAGTGAAGAAAATTTGAGAGAAGCATGCTTATCCTGCGATAGTTACAAAACTTGCGAGATTTAACATTGCAACTATCGCGGTACAATTGCAGAATCAACCCGAAATAAGAGAAAAACTTAGCTGTCATCCACTATGTAACTACCCTATAAATATAGACCCAATGTGTCCAGAAAAGGATAATGTATTTTTGAGAGTTAAGAAAGTCTTGAAGAGAGAGAAACTTCAAGAGAATAGTTGTAATCTTGAATTCTTCCATTTCTGTAAACATTTCTGAGAAAAAAATTAATAAAGTGTTGTTTTTAATCTTCAATTATGATTTGATTATAATAAGATCTTAACAAGGGTGTAGTGTGGGAAATCCTGCAACTACACTAGCGATGAAAAATGGTTTCTTTTTCCATTATGTCTTGTGGGTCCCTACATCTCTGGTCTTCATACATTTCCTGCGAATCTTTCAAAATATCAACCGTGGGTTTTCAACTGGCCTGAAAGGACTAAAGAAGTATGTTCCCTCCAATGTTTTACATAATTATCATTATTATCTTCCTCATATTTTCGTACTCTCGCTGACTACTTCACTCTTTCCAGATTGACAGGCTGAAACTGAACTATCAAAAATTTGGGAAACCCATCACTCTTTTAGCCCTCAAATCTCTCACAGATGAAGTAAGAAATATTTCTTTATAAACCTTAACAATATATTGTTTCCTCTATTTCTTATCTTTATCTGTGTTCGCAGGAAATTGAAGAAAGAGATCCTGTGAAGATTGTGAAGACTAAAGGGAAAGACAAAGATGCTTCTCGCGAGGAAGAATCTAATATTCATTTGAAAGAGAAGTCTGTTGCTCCTCGCAGATAAAAGTCTGGTGCTCCTCCTTTGAAGAGAAGAAGAACCCAATTCTCTTCTTCTTTAACTCCTCAAGCTAATGCGGAAAACTCGAGTGGTAATTCTGATGATTTTAATGCTGATGTCCCTTCTACCATGGAGTCTTCCCAATCTGATTCCTCCATGACTCAACTGTCCAATATTTCTTTATAAACCTTAACAATATATTGTTGCCTCTATTTCTTATCTTTATCTGTATTCGCAGGAAATCGAAGAAAGAGATCCTGTGAAGATTGTGAAGACTAAAGGGAAAGACAAAGATGCTTCTCACGAGGAAGAATCTACTATTCCTTTGAAAGAGAAATCTGATGCTCCTCGCAGAGAAAAGTCTGGTGCTCCTCTTTTAAAGAGAAGAAGAACCCAATTCTCTTCTTCTTTAACTTCTCAAGCTAATGCGGAAAACTCGAGTGGTAATTATGATGATTTTAATGCTGATGTCCCTTCTACCATGGAGTCTTCCCAATCTGATTCCTCCATGACTCAACTGTCAAAGATCTTCAGCGATATTACATGTGGTATTGCAAATGATTATGGAGATGAAGCTCTTAATGGGGTATCCCAGGCTCTCGCTAAAGTATGCAATGCTCCGATACTGGTTGATAATGATTCCCTCCAAGGAATCTCAAGATCAATATCTCCCAGTCTCTTAAATTCTCTAGGTATTCTGGTACGTTTTTATTTCTTTACTATACTCATGTATTCATGTGCTCGCCAGCTTTATTTTACATTGTTCTCTCACGGACTGGAAGAGATTCCTTTGTTGTTGCCTCAGACTTGGAGAGGAGGTGTGAATCTTTTCGCAAGAAGAATGCCGTTCTTCGCAAGAAGAATATGGATTTGGAATCTGGGTCAACTGACCTTCAAGAAAAAATCAGGCAGTTGGAAACTGATCTAACCTTCTCGCAAGAAAAGGTTGTAAGCCTTCAAGCTGCGAATGATCATCTTTATGGTAAGAAATCTTTCCCTTTCTTTTTATCCTTGTATTCCTTTGCATTTTGTTCTTATTATTCTTCTTCGCAGATGTTTATGGTCTTTCTGACAAAGTTGTATTACTTCGTTCTTTTCCAAACCCAATAGACGATGATACACTTCTCAATCACCTTAATGAATCCTTAGGTAGTTATTCAAATGAACAGATTAAATCCATTTCTGTAGATGATCTTAGATACAAATTTCATGTTTTAAAAATTGATCATAGATCTAGCTTGAAAGCGGCCAATGCATCCAAGCGTCAATATCTTAATTCTAAAGAAGAAATCAAGATTCTAAGAGCTCAAAAAAGTGATCTTATAGATGAAAGGGATCGCATCTCTAGACAGGGAGCACAAACCTTGGCAGATTTTCATAAAACCCTTCTTGAAGTCCAAATTAACAGAGATAAACTTATCTGCGAGAGAGATGATCTTGTTAAAACAGAAAACCAAATCCGTTCCCGTTTTCTTATTAACGATGATGATGAATTTTCTTGGGCTGCAAAGGTTCTTGACAATGCCAGAGCTAACTTAGGTGTAGATGTTAGTCATCATGTTAAACAGGCGGCCTTAATTAAGGACATGATTTCTAAAAGAGAAGGTTGTTAATTGTTCTTTCTCATTAATTTCTTGTCATTAATCTTCTTATCTTTGCAGAATTTTCAATTTGTTGTTATATATTCGCAGGAGTTGAGAAGAGATATAGTGAAAGAATTGGAGAACTTGAATCTAATAAGAATCAACTCGCAAATACTCTTGCTGCTCGCAATGAAAAATATTCAAGGTTGAAAGATCAATTGAAGATTACTGCTGCGAATTTTAGTAATGCCCCTATTGGTGTTCGTAATGACTCCATTAAAATGGTCTGCAATGATCATAACATTCCTCATTCTATATATCCTGACCTCGCAGAAGAAATTCCAGCAGATACTCCAAACCTTATTATCTCTGATAGTGAAGCTAAGGAGTCTGGCGAGGATGAAGATGATGATAAAGATGAAGAAGAAGATAAATCTGGCGATGGATCTAATTAGTTATGTTTCTTGTTTTTATCTTCCTTGTAATTTTTGTACTCTGATTTCCTTCTTCTTGTAATATTGCTCCGTGTTTCTCCAACTTGTAGACTTCCTTGATATAAATTTCCCTTGCTTCTATCTGTAAATTGAAATAAATTTCTTTTCTACGATATAATCAATCAACATGGTTATTAATGTTTAACTATCTGCATAAATTTATCATATAATAACATCTATATAATTTTATCATATAATGATGAATAACAATCTTATCATCCTGTTCATTCCCATACTTGCCTCTGTTATTCATCTGTAATATGAGAAAATTGAGTAGAGTTTAGATATTAGTTGTGAATAAAGTGTATTAAAATAATTTTGCCTCAATCATTGCGATAATATCGCAAGTCTCATTATCTCTGCATCAGTATCGCAGTCATTCAATCTTGACTTCTTGTGGTCTTATTATTCCTTCCTAGTTAAAGGTCTTATTTTGCCACATCTTGTATTGGCGACAAAATCGCAGGATGTTCTTACATTTTCAGGTAAAAACCCCTTGATCTTGTCTTATCTTTACTTTGTCAATTTCTCTGCGACAATATGACAAGTCTAAGTTCCCTTGCGAGAACAGAGCCTCACGACATTTCCGTCTTGCGATGAAATCACAGGACGTCTTCACATTTTCATGTAAAGACCCATTGATCTCATCTTAACTTTTTCTCATGGCTTGTTGCCTTTGTATAATCTTTGTCACGTGACAATATGACAGACCTAAATGCTCTTGCGAGCATATATCCCCATGACATTGCCGTCTTAAGACACTTATCAGCTCCTTAATGGAGGGTACCACCCTTATCTTCCCCCTGGTTGCCCCTTCAAGGAGGGCACATCGGCCATACAAGACTAGCTCCTCCCATCCGGATTTACCAATAACCAGTTTTTTTCGTAGTCTCTTG
The DNA here is from genome assembly GCA_023529315.1 of Papaver bracteatum. NCBI lineage: Eukaryota > Viridiplantae > Streptophyta > Magnoliopsida > Ranunculales > Papaveraceae > Papaver > Papaver bracteatum. The sequence continues at coordinate 10,527 of JAJJWX010002988.1, read as the reverse complement.
TCCTTTATGCCTATATGGATTATAGTTACAAGACTACACCCTAAGTGAGGTTTTCTTCAGGCCGAGCGCATCATAGCCAAGACTTACCAAGAATGGCCAGGGTAGGTTCGTCCGTCCCGAGCATCCTTGGCTCAACCGTGTACCTCGGCACCTTGGTCATACTCTGCACTCCTTATAAGAGACCCTCGGTCGTCCAACCAGGGTATAACCTTATATAGTTGGAAATCCAAAGTGTCTCTCCTGGATAGGTATCTCAAAGAGATGGACCCCAGTCTCCGTGACTCAGGTTCCAGCAGCGGTATAACCTTATCCCTGAGCCACGCAAAGAGATACCCCCTTATATGACGCACTTTAGGTCTTACATTTGCCTCTTGCGAAATTGTATCCGCGAACTAGGGTGTACGCCATATAGGGTTTGTCCCATTCTTACCTCTCTGCGAAATCTTATTCGCGTTTCTTGCGAGTGATGAAATTTATTTTCTTGGATCTTCCTTTCATTTGCATATCAACTTTTCAATTCCATCTTTTTCATTCAAATGAAATATTCTTTTGAAACATTTTATTCAACAAATCGTTCATAAACTTCTTAAATTTCTTCATTTTACCTTTCTGCTTACTACTTTATGCTTCTGCTCTTTTGCGTTTTGCATCTGCGATCTGCTCGTCATTCCCATACTCATGTTGATTTCCCAGTATTCTCTCCTCTCGCCGCTCTATTGTGTCAACCATCAGCTTATCACCTCTTTGTTTTTGCTTGATGCTTCGTTTCCAATCTCTATTCTTTGATGCCCTTTCCTCGCAAGATTCCATGTCAATTTCATAGCATTTCTTCCCATCAGCCCAGTCTCCCTTTATTATTCCAACACCATTAGGATGAGTAAATTTAATACATTGGTGAAAGGTTGACGACACACCAAATATCCCATGTAGCCAAGGTCGACCAATCAGGGCATTATAAGGTGATTCAATATCCACAACGCAGAATAGAATCTTAGAAGACAACCCCTTTAATGGAATTCACATTGTAATTTCCCCTTTGGGCTTGTTGGCGGTACCGTTGAAACCATATATTTTATAGGTTGATGGTATCAAATCTTCGTCTCTTCCACCCATGGTTCTGTAAGTATGATAGAATAATATATCAACTGAACTTCCCGTATCTATTAGAACTCTATTAATTGCCAAGGAATCTTCAGTTTCACCATTATCATTTTCTTCATTTTCTTCTTCTATTTGTTTTTGATTTATTTCTAACCTTACTGGTAGGCTTTCGGGATTGCCTATATATATAACCGCAATCGCACGGTGTCTAACTAGTAGACAGAGGCAAGTACGGGTCGAACCCACAGGGAGCGGTGGAAAGTAGTGTAACCAATATTCCTAATCGACAAACCAATAAAGATGTTTTTGGATTTTTAGAATTGAAAATGAAATAATAAAGTTAAACGAAACGAATATAGTAAATTCGTCCAGAGAGAGTCGGTAACTAGGATTTTTCGGATTCCACCAATTTAATCATCTAAAAACTCATTACAATATCCAAAATCAATCTCCGGTATAACTCAAGACAATTATTGGAATCAACCACATGTCTCGGAAGATAATACATTAGAATCCAAAATTATTTTTCATCGGTATAATTTTCTTCGCTTCTAAGTAGACAGTTCTAAAGAATTATTTATCAATCCAAAAGCATATCCCATCAAACATTACTAAGCATGGCATATCAATCTAAAAGCATAAATAATCAGTGAAGCTATCTAACCAATATATAGTCTTAAATAATCACATATCAATTTATAAGCATACATCGTCAAAGAAAATAATCCAAGCACGAAGCATCAAACGGAAAGCATATGTGATCAAATCAACTACTTGTGCAATAACTAATCAAGCAAATAATGAAGATAAATTACTAAACATTTGAGTCATTATTATGGACAATTTAAGTTGAGTTTGAACAATCAAAATTGGTTTCTTCCTAAAACCCTAGTTATAAAGTGCCAAGTCTTCTAATTGGACCAGACAATAACCAAAGGCCTAGTCCTAGCATAATCTCGTCATCAGCTAGCCATCCGTTCTCAACACCAACGTTCACAAACCATCGCAGCCAACTACTAGTTATATCATTCTCTGACCATAACTTCAGCCCATCGAATCACAACAACAGCAGCTCCATCTTCAGTCCATTCAAATCTTGGACACCACTAGCTGCACAACTTAACCAATCTCCTAACAGAATTCAGTCAATCTCAAAAGTTCTCATCCAATGCCACTGCCAAATATCCGCATCACCAGTTACCAGTCATCTTCAATTTCAGCTGGCGTACAAACCATTCTCAACTGCAGCAGTTTGTCTCGGAATGGCAGTGACAACAGCTGCTTGTCTCACTGCATCCACCTTTCTCTTCCAACTCAAAGCAAGCTCATTTTTCACCTACTCGACGACATCTGAGCATCACCTATGTTTGCGAACTATCACAGCTGATGACCAACTGAGAACCTTCACTCGAACAGAAACCACATACAAAATATCCAGTTCACTAACTTGAACTTCACTTCCTTGCGAACATCTCATTTGACTCGAGCATAGCATTAACTCTGTCGAGTCGGCGACACACAGAAACCCCATGCAGAACCCAACCAACCAACACAAGTTATCTCCTTGGCATAAGACTACCATCAGCTGGTAACATGTTCGACTCAGCCACAGCCATCTTCTCCTACGTTACGTCTGCAGGCCATTTCCGCCAGTTTGATTCATTGCTTTCATGTCCGAGCTCCCTCTACAGCCACCGTTAGCCACAGTTCAACCACCTTCCCATCTCCGGCCATTAACCAATAATCCATCACTGCCATTACAACTGTCTTCAACTACTGGTGTTTCCGTATCATTCTATGACCGTATGAGAACTCCACAGATCCATGCAAAACCCCACATAGATCATCATTAAATCACGGCCAAAATTTGGGTAAGAACCCATCTCTGCCAGCAGCCAATTTAGACCAAACCAATTGCATATAAACGAGAGTCAACCACACGACTTATATCACCAATCAAGCACTATCGAAATCACAGCATTCATGCAATTATTAAACTCCTTCCTTGTTGATAGCAGCAACAGCAGCTAACATGCCAAAACAACCACATTAATCAATCATTCTCTCTATTCAACTGATTGTGTACACGACAATAAAACTTGACTAGAATTCAACTAGACTCAGCACATTTGAGACTCATTTTCCAATTTCTAACAGCTGCTCAACCATCGACACAAACCAATATCATCTGTTTTCTCCAAAAACAGTTAACAACTTCACGAGTATCAGACCACTTTCCCCAACGAATTTCAGATGAGATGCTCACTGGAATCGCGTACACACCATTTTCATTTTCAAGATTTTGGCATACATTCGCGCTACCTAATAGATCCATACTCAGAACGGCCAAAACAACCATGCCTAGGTCATCGCAGCCACACCAAACTGACAGCAACAGAACTGCCCCTTTCTCTGCTTGTGAACTGGTAACTAACCGAAGGAAATGAACCTAATTTGTCTTCTCTGGGTTTCTATGCAACAACATGCACGTGCCTTTCCAAGGTAGTAAAGTCCACTAATGTTTCTGTGGTGCGTAGTTGAACGCACTCCTTTCATTGGGTGTATAAGCACGTCCAAGTACCTAAATGCATAACTGATCTCGAGCCCATTTTCAATCCGTGACCATGGCAGAAGAAACTCTCACTTCATTTTGTTGCTTTGAGAGGTAGCATTATTAACTCTTGTGGCAAATGCCTATTATGTAGTGAATTCACTACAATTGATACACAGAAACAACTTAAATTGGAAGGAAGAAGAGTTGAGATGAGAGGAATTAGATGAGAAGGGAAATAGAGATGAGAAGAGTTCAGAGTTAGAACAGAAACTTCATAATTCCTTATTGTCCTCGAACTACAGCCACAAGAGTATATGAATGCCATTCTCCAGGCCAGCGTGTAACACACACGTTGTTGGCTAACAACAGATTCCAATTACTAAGGGCACCACGAGGGAGCTAGCCCATAACACACTAAGCTAAGGATTGTCATGTATAAGGGACATAACAACTACCCTCTACTCCAAGGGATCCTTGTCCTCAAGGATCAGAGTTGGAAATTGTGTCTTCATCAATTGAGTGTCTTCCCAAGTGGCTTCAGTTTCTGATAAACCCTTCCATTTCACCAACACCTGGGCTACAACCTGGTGGGTTTTCATAACACTCCTGGCAGTTATAACCTTCTCAGGAACCATCTTCAAATGTCATGTACCATATGTTGTGGGAAGTCTGATTTGAGCCACCATTCCCATACCTAACTTTGGCTTTAATTGTGAAACATGGAAGGTTGGATGGATTTTAGAGCCCAAGGGTAGCTTGAGTTGATAAGACACATCACCCACCTTAGCAACAACTTGATTGGGGCCAAAATATTTAGCTGATAGCTTCAAATTCCTTCTCAGCTGTACTGTTGACTGCCTGTATGGTTGAAGTCTTAAGTAAACCCAGTCTCCAACATTGAAGGATCTTTCAGTTCTGTTTTTATCTGCCTGCTGCTTCATCCTATGTTGTGCAGCTTCCAATGCTTTCTTAAGAACATGGCTCATTTCTTGTCTTTAATGCAAATAGTCTTCTACACCAGCATGGATTCCAGCTGGTGATGACAAAACACCAAACTGAGGAGGAGCATAGACATATAAGGCTTCAAATGGAGTTAACTTTAAGCTGGTGTGAAAAGTGGTATTAAACCACCATTCAGCTAAGGGCATCCAAGTGACCCATTTGGTTGGTCTGGATCTAGTCATGCATCTCAAGTATGACTCAAAGCAAGCATTTATCCTTTCGTATCACATCGGTTTGGGGGTGATAAGCGATGCGAGATGGAGTGAAGTTCCCACCTTAGCAAACAACACCTGCAAAAATTGCTAATAAAGATGATGTCTCTATCGGACACTATGGATTTAGGCATACCATGTAGCTTGAAGATGGTGTCTAGGAATCTAGTAGCTACTGAAGTTGCAGTGTAAGGGTGACTGAGTGCAACAAAGTAACTATATTTGGTAAATCTATCCACCACCACCAATATGACTTATCTCCCTTCAGACTTTGGTAGCCCTGTGATGAAATCCATAGAAATGTGCTCCCAATCTTGGTTTGGAATAGGTAAGGGTTGGAGTAGCCCAGCTGGTGAAGTATTGAAACTCTTATGTTGTTATCAAACATCACACTCTTTAAAATAGGTGAGGATATGCTTTTTCATTCCAACCCAATAAAAGTACAACTTGGACTTCTGATAAGTTGCTTGCCCTCTTGAATGTCCCCCAATGGGTGAGAAATGTAAGGCATCTAGCACTGTCTGCCTTAAGACACCAGTATGTCCCACATAAATCCTATTTTTATATCTCAGGATCCCTTGTTGATAAGTAAAATCATTATCATGTTGTCCTGTGGTGGTTAGTTCAGGTATCCACTTCTGGGCAAGAGCATCATTGACATAACTATCTTGGATTTCTTGCAGCCAAGATGGATATACTTGAGTAAGAGCCTTGCATAAACTCTCCTCATAAAGCTTGACTCTAGATAATGCATCAGCCACAAGGTTTTCAGCACCCTTCCTATATTTGAGTTCAATATTATAATCCAAAATCTTTGAGAGCCACTTTTGTTGTAGTACTGAGTGGATCCTCTGCTCCATAAAATATTTAATGATTTGGTGGTCAGTATAAATAGTGAATTTGTTACCCAGTAAGTAAGTCCTCCATTTGGAGACATCTAGCACTATGGCCATCATCTCTTTTTCATAAGTAGATATGGCTAAGAACCTTTCACCCATTCCTTTACTGAAAAAGGTTATAGGTCTCTTTTCTTGAATCAATGTAGCTCCAAATCCCACATCACAAGCATCTGTAGCCACCTCAAATGGCTTGGTGAAGTCTGGTAAGGCCAACACAGGGGTGGTGGTGACTGCTTATTTTAGTTGTTGAAAAGCTAACTCAGCTGAATCACTCCACTGGAATTTGTTCTTCTTGAGCAACTCAGTTAGTGGCTTACAAATGAGGCCATAATCCTTGACAAATTTCCTGTAGTACCCTGTAAGACCTAAGAATCCCATGAGATCCCTGATAGTAGTAGGAACTGTCCATTAGATCATGCAAGCAATATTTTTAGGGTCTGCTTCCACTCTTTCACCAGATATAATATGACCCAAATAATCAATTTTTGGCTGACCAAAGGAACACTTACTGAGCTTGGCAAAAAGAAAATGTTTCTGAAGTAATTCCATTGTAATCTTTAAGTGTTGGATGTGACTGTCCATGTCAGGGATGTACACCAGTATGTCATCAAAGAACACTAAGATAAACTTTCTCAAATAAGGTTAGAATATATCATTCATCAAGGTCTGAAAACTTGCTGGGGCATTTGTAAGACCAAATGGCATGACTAGAAATTCATAATGCCCTTGGTGAGTTTTGAAAGCTGTCTTGTGAATGTCAGCAGGAGAGACTCTTATTTGATGATATCCTTCCCTAAGATCTATCTTGGAAAACACTCTAGCACCCTTCAGTTCATCAAGTAGCTCATCAATGACTGGTATTGGATACTTATTCTTGATGGTGAGTTTATTGAGCCTTCTGGTGGGGGGAAGGTTAGTAGGTTCTTGAAAAATGGACTGAAAAGAAGTTAATAAGGGTTGAAGTGAAGCGGGTGTCAGGGTTTATGACTCCTCACCAGTGATAGAAAATAAGTGCCCCATGAACCCATTCTTGTGTTTCCTCATGTACTTAACATACTCCTTGCTTGTCATGAGGGAGATGCTGGCAGACTCAATGATGCCTTGTAATACCACATTCTTACCCTTTTTATTAAAGGAGATAGTTAACTTTTTTAAGTCAAATTGGACAGGACTAAGGCCCGTCATCCAATCTACTCCCAACCTCATGTCACACCCTCCCAACGGAAGAATCCTCATGTCAAACTGGAACTGATTATCTTGCATTTACCACTAGAAACCAGGACACTTGGAAGATATAATCAACTTGTTTCTATCTGCTACATTTACTTGGAACTTGGCAGTTGGTTCTATCAAACACCCACTTAACCTTACAATTTCAGGGTCCAAAAAACTGTGTGTACTACCACTATCCACCAAAATTGTAATGGGATGATTATTTAAAGAAATGCCATGAATCTTAATGGTACTTGGGGATGTGTTACCTGACAGGGCATGGACTGATATCTCTACATCTTCATCTGGTACTTCTTGTATTAAGGGAGAATATGAGGGTGACTCTTCTTCAGAAAAATTGAGCTCCTCTTCCTCAGCCACCAGTATGAACAGTTGTTATCTCTGACACTTGTGACCATCCTTAAATTATTCATCACAGTTGTAGCATAATCCCTTATCCCGCATGGCCTTCATTTCAGTATAAGTTAATATTATTATAGGAGGAAACTTGGGACTAGTAGGGATTGTGCCTTTAGGTGAAGGAGATGTAGATTTTGGACTTGGCACCATACTTCTGTGGTTTTAGGGAATGTGTAATGGGGGTGGTATGTTGAACTTGGCATTCTTATTAGAGCTGTCAAGAAGCATCTCCTGCATCCTAGCCAAGTAAATTTCCTTTTCTAAAGTAGCAGGGGAAAATATTTGCACAACAATTCTAAGTTCTTCTTTCAGCCCACTGATAAAAGTTGAAGTGAAGTACTCCTCAGTGAGGTGTCTATTTTTAGCTAACATAAACGCCTTCAGTTCCTTAAATACCTCTTAGTACTCAGATATAGTACCATTTTGGCTCAACTTATTAAACTCCCCAACTATGCCATCATGTCCTAGCTCTTGGAAACGGTTGCAAACATCCCTCAAAAATGTTTCCCACCTAATAACATCTTTTCCTATTTGATAATCCTGAAACCATACATCTGCTCTCCCTTCAAAATACATGGAAGCTACATGTTTCTTTTGTTCTTCATTCATTTGATGTAATTGGAAATACTTATTACACTTTCTTACCCATGATCTAGGATTTACCCCATCAAATCTAGGAAAATCTACCTTAAGCTTATGTGTATGAGCAAAGTTAGAATTCTCACCAGGTAAGAGAGGACCAACAGTTCATTCTAATGTGTTATGAATCAATTGATTGTTGAGTATCGGTCCACCAGTTCGACCAGATTGTTCCTTGAACTCGTCTAACAACTTCTTGGATTCAGCTTTAAACAGATCCATCATGGATGTGAGTAGTAGTGGTGAAGGAGAATCCTGTTTTGCTTTAATCTCTAACACCTCTTTAGCCAATTTCTCATTAGACTGGATAACTGATGTTAGTTGATTAGTAAGAGATTCAAACTCATATTTTCTCACCATGGTAAAGGTCACTCATAATCGAGTGCTCTGATACAACTTGTAGTGAATTCACTATAATTGATACACAGAAACAACTCAAATTAGAAGGAAGAAGGGTTGAGATGAGATGAAATAGATGAGAAGGGAAATAGAGATGAGAAGAGATCAGAGTTAGAACACAAACTTCATAATTCCTTATTGTCCTCAAACTACATGCACAAGAGTATATGAATGACATTCACCAGGCCAGCGTGTAACACACACGTTGTTGGCTAACAACAGACTCCAATTACTAAGGGAACCGAGAGGGAGCTAGCCCATAACACACTAAGCTAAGGATTGTCATGTATAAGGGACATGACATATTAATCTATACTTTTAAGTTGTTTTCTTCTAGGTAATTGGATTCGCTGGTATTTTCTGTAAATAACTCAAAATGATATTAGTCAAAATATCGAGTCCTAGCTAATATAAATATGGGTATACATATGTAGCACTTACGTGCTTATCGGTTAGTGATATTTGACTTAAACTGTTTCATTCTCTAACGTATCTTTCAAATCGTGCATATTGAAAACATAAAACTGCGAAGCATGAACACTCTAGATAGACATAGTATTAAGGAATACAATATGAAGTTTCTTGCTTAGCCATTAAACTTTGTATATAAGACATCGACATAAACGTATGAATGCAATTGTGATTATGTATGGGTATGAGGTGAGGATTTCATCCTAGGGAACAATGTTTACATATGTTCTAAGGAAGTAAGTTCATGCAACAAAGTTCAAACTTCGGTTCAAGTGCATAAGGACTTATACATATATGTGTTACCACAACAATGCTTATATCCCCCAGTGGTTATATTGTCTAAACTCTCATTTCAATCATTGAAACATTCTCGAGGACGTTATATAGTTGTTATTCACAAACTATTTTTCGTCTGAGCAATTTCCAAAGTGATTGAAACATAACATGACTTTCGTCACTAGGTAAAGATGAACTTGGCTAAAGCGAAAGCTTTACCAACACACATTTCGAGAAATAGATAAGCGAGATATACTCAACTCGAAATATCACATGTGTATATCTTAGTCTATATAGTAATACGACTTTTGTCTCAAGATAGGAGATAGAGTAGATAGACTTTTGAGTGATAGATAAGTTCAAGTCTCCACATACCTTTTAGTCGATGAAGATCCACTGGTTCCTTGAGTAGTCCTTCGTCTTGTATGATGATTGCCATGGAGTTCTTGAGCTCAACTACACTTTCTATCCTAGTATGAGACCTTAGCTATAGTAGACTAGAAATCAAGACTTTATAGTTTTGATCACTAACATTGACAAACATGCTTGAGATAGCAATGCATGCGTGTTCGACAGGGAAATGCTCTAACAATCTCCCCTTTGTCAATTTTAGTGGCAAAACTATTAATACGTATGGAATACAAAAAATATATAAATAACTTTTGTAGGCTATTCCACATGTCTAATCTTCAACAATACTCGAAATCTTCGTCACTTCCAAGTAGTCCAATGATCCCAAAGGTTGTAAGTTTAGTATCATCCTTGTTGAAAATCCGTAGCTATAACAATGAGAAAACAAGGATTCCCAATCATTGTTATACAATGTCATAGTATTATTACACAGCGTCAAAGTCCAATTGCATCACAACTTCAACAACAATACTATGGTGATACTTCACCCCCTTAGTCAATACTCCATTTCACATGGAAACCACTCCCCTTACATAATGATACGAAAACCATATGTATTTGTAGTGTGAACTACAATTAATTCTCCCCCTTTTTGTCAATAAAATTGGCAAAGGTACAAGAACGGATCCTAATGAAATTTCCGTAAGAGACATTTCATGACCAAAGGTAAATGTCTATCATCTTGTTTAGATGCAATCATAAAGCCAGGCTAAATGCATTCATCAAGGAGTTTATAAAGATACAAGATAACCCTATAATATTCCACAATCCATGACACTCACAAAAGATTTGGCAATTAAGCACAAGTTCAAAAGAACTCTCCCCATAATATGTCATCTCCCAAGGGAACAACAAGAGCGACCTTAATTTCAAAGAAGAAGAAGGATTTCTTTAGACTCAACAAATCACATACAAGTATGAATTTGGAATC